>JAXQGX010000079.1:0-31352 GCA_037040455.1 Irpex sp. P115-07
CTCTTCCGCGTTATCCGTTTATGGGGGAAGAGCGCGCGCTGGGTGTTGACGTGCTGCCGGACGCGAGAGTTCCTAAGGGAGACAATGGGAGGTTAAAAGGTAAGAGACGACTCTGAGTGATCGGTCCGAGACTTACTCGTTTATTCCAGTTAGGATGTCGAGAATGACGTTGTACGCTAGCTCTGGGTTCACGTCCCGCAGCTCTTCGAATCCCCTTGAGATCATGCTGAGCGACTCGATCTCACGAGCGTCCATGCCGTCATGTATCGACTGCGGGAAGGGGGGAGGAAGAGCACATGTGCGTAAATTTAGTCAGTCAGGCCACTCCTGCACTGCGCATATAAGAGCAACGTACCCTCTCGAGCGTAGGCAGCAGCACCTCATCCACCATCGCTTTCCCCGCCTTCTCAGCCTGGCTGACTTTTCTCGCACTCCCACCGCCGTTCTTCGTACTCACAGGCGAAGACGGTGCGCTCCCACTCTGACTCCCACTCCCGCTCCTGTCTCTCTTCAAGCTCCCGACGTACTCCTCAGACAACCGCAGGCTCCTGACGGTGTCCACCTTCTTCACCGGTCGAATGGTGTCAACACCTGTACCAAGATCCGCCTCCATGAGTACCGTCCCACTTGTTACGTTGTTCCGTGCTGCATAAGACGCCCTTCTCGTTGAACGCACAGATCCCTGCCCGGTCACCGTGCCAGAGTACGCTGGGGGCGGTTCCGTTGAGTCTGGTGGAGGTGGCGCCTCCCCCTGCGGAGGAGTCGAAGGTTCTGCTCCTCCGGCAGTCTCTTCGGAGCTTGTGTCCTGAAGTAACGAAGGCAAGTCCTTCTCTTCAGGGCTTGGCTGCGGCCTTATAACGACCGTCGAGTGGCTCGCCTCTGCGTTCCCCAAGATACCGTTGTTTGTAGGTATGTCGCTGCCCTTTGTCGCACCATCCGTCTGTATAGACTCATGCACCTCGTACGTCGATCCTCCGTCTTCTTCGTATTCGTACTCATCTGGTATCGTACCGTGGGTTGCGAAGTCTCGGGCCATGCTTCGGTACGACCCCATCGCAGACGTCGACTTGAGCGTGTCAAAGTTCCACTCGCTGCGTACCGTGCCGTCCCAAACGCCACTGTTCCGTATTGAAGGGACGTACATCTGAGGTGTGCGACCTGGCTGACGCGAACGGTAGTCCTGATATCGCTCGATAAGCTCTGTCAAGTAAGATGTCTTCTTGGCTTGACGGATGAACCGGTGTTGGAGGAGTTCCTTTGTCGTCGGTCGCTGTCACAAAAGTCAGCAAGGGCTGCTTCAAATAAGTGCATGCCATATCCGTGGACTAACCAGTTTCGGATCCTTCGTTAGACACTGAGATACAAAGTCCTTGAATGCCAGGGAGAAGGCACCCTCGAGTACAGGAGGTTTCGCTTTCGGAATCAAGAACAGTACCCGCATAGGATGATACTCCGCCAACGGAGGTTCGCCCTTTGCCATTTCGATAGCAGTGATCCCTAAACTCCATACATCGGCTTTGGCATCGTAGCCCGCCTGCCTGATGACTTCAGGTGCCATCCAGAACGGCGTACCGACGAAGGTGTGTCTCAACGTGCTCGTCAGCTGCGCTGCCACGCCAAAGTCGGCCAGCTTCACTTTCCCTGACGCAGAGAGGAGTACGTTGGCAGCTTTGATGTCGCGGTGGATGGTGCCTTCAGTATGCAGGTAGTCTAGTCCTAGTAGAAGTTCGCGACAGATGACGGCAATGTGTCCTTCTGAGAACGGGCCTGGTTTCAGCAAGTCAAGACATGATCCACCCGCCAGGTACTCCATAACAATCCATAGTTTGTAGTTGACGACGAAAGAGCCGTAATATCTTGTGACATATTCTGAGTCGACTTGGGCGAGGTTCGCAATTTCCTGCTGAATCTCAGAGATGTCGTCGTCTGAGCTTTCGAGATCTACGGAACGCTCTCTCGTAAGATCCTCAAACTCTCACACATCATCAAGGATCTGCGTTACGCACCTATCTGTTTGATTGCCACTACCTGCTTCGAATCGTTGTGGATGGCCTTGTACACTGTCCCAAAACTCCCTGTGCCCAGCTTCTCTAGTAGCGTGTACTGGCTTGCGGGGTTACTGGTAGGGATTGGGAATGGTTCCGGTGCAGACGGGCGGGGCAGTCGTTCGGGCTCCTCCTTCACAGGCGACGAGGATGGTGATTTCGTGAGCGCTTTAGGCTGTAAAGCAGAACCAGGGCCAGAGTCAGTACTTGAACGGCTCCCTTTACGCAGTACACGAGGTTTCGAGGCCATGGCTGGTGCACTCGCGTGCAGTAAGCGGAAGAGAGAGTACTGCACGCTTAGGACGGAGGCAAACGATGGAGCCTCAGAGTCGCACGAGAGAGCTTCTGGCACTGCACGTGGGTGACAGAGACATGTGTTGTTCGTATATCATCCGCGTAGCTTATAGGATCATCGTGGAGCGTGTGCATGTATATCGTATACGGGATGATTCTGATCGAGAAGGTGTGGCCGAGGACAAGAGAGGCACTCACCATGTCTGGTCGTTAGTGGTCGTTAGGAATAAATTACTTGTAGATTGAGCGCAATAAGCGGGCGAGGTGTGGATGCAACGAGGTCGAAGACGTGATAAAGATAAACGAGATGAAATAAGACGTGAGGAAGACTGCGACCAGAGGAGAGCGTGTCGTGAGGGCGGCGACAAAGCGAGATGGGAAAGGGGGTATTAATCGTAGCCTGTCGGAGTTCGAGGGATCACGAAGCTCGCCGGGTGACCTGAGGTGCTTGACCGACGCGCAAAGGGGTGCGTATGTCGTGAAACGTGTCGGTCGGGGTCGACTGCGATGGTGGTGAAGGACGAGGAGACAGTGTGGAGCGTACCGGACGCGACGACGAGCTACGAAATGACGTCGAGCTGAATTTGGTGATCGTGCGAACAAAAGTCGGCCATCACTTGCATCTCACAGGGCGCGCTCGGGCGTCGGTCCGGTCCGAAGTCCGAGAGGGACTCGGAGATAACTCTTTAAATTCGTTGCAGGTACTCTACCCACCGCACTGGTAGGGCAGATAAAAATCGCCGCTGTAATTAGGCTGCTATGTAGCTTCGAACTATTCTAACAGGTGCTCATTTACGCCTCAAGATAATAGTCGATGATCATTACGGTCCTCGATGCGGAGCATAGCCTGGTGGTAAACGCGAGGAGTCATCCCAACTCGCCGAGACGACGGCAGCAGCACCACTCCATATCTACCAGGCTCTCTCTACCCTCTTGTTCTTCCTCTCAACTTCTACATCGACCCTGCACTAGATATAGAGGTCAACATGAGCAAAGCCACGGAGAAACGCATCTACTTGACTCGCCATGCACAGGCCGAACACAAGTATGTTTAGCAATCCTGCTTCAAGTGTTTTATTCACTCTGCATCGTGATCCTAATCAACTGTGCATTGCAGTGTTGATTTAGATTATACGAGTAAGCACGAAGCCTCCCTTGATATCCAATATGCCGCTCACGGGATCGTCGATGCACAGTTCGCGATGCACCCCTCACCGCGCTTGGTCGACAGCAGTCCGCAGAACTCTATGAGGAAACCAAGGATACCATTCAGAAGACAGCCGAACTGCTCGTCTCTAGCGGCCTCCGCCGACCATTGCAGACCATGATCATTGGGTACGCGGATTTAAGAAAAAGGCTAGAGAGTGAAGGGAAGCCAGTGATCGTATTGCCTCAGTTACAAGAGGTGAGCACAAGCGACCGCACGCCAAGAGCAGCGAGTTAATACGCCTGCAGTGTAATGAACACCCTTGCGATCGTGGTTCTGTACGTGTCTTCTTCACCTCGTGACCATTCTCAAGCTCAACGCCAACACTCTGTCCACAGCCTCGCGAAGCCCTCGAAGCAGATCCCGAGTTCGCCGGCCTCGACTTCAGCTCCCTCACGCCCGACTGGACCTCCAAAGAAGGCTTCTACGCAGCCACCGTCCCCGCCCTCCAAGCTCGTGCCCGATGGAACCGCCGCTGGCTGCGCTCCCGTCCAGAGAAAGAGATCGTCGTCGTCGCGCACGGTGATTGCCTCAGATATATCACGGATGGATTCAACTCGGGGGCGCCGTGGGCGAACGCGGAGGTTAGAGAGTATACGTTCGAGAAGGAGGAAGAGGAGGATGAGCAGGGGGAGGCGTGGCTTGTGCCTGTGAAGAGGATCGCGAAGGAGGGTGCTGATGAACCTACGTCTTCGCAGATTAAGAGGACGTATTGAGGTCTCGGTTCGTGATGTTGGGGGAGACGTGGAAAGGGATGTTTAGAAAGTTTACGTGCATTATTTGTACAACGCATCACACCATAGATTAGACGATCCACATTATGCAGTGTAATCTATTGACGTGAAGTAGTCCGCTTAGGATGATCCAGCATTCTTCTTCTCGCCCTCAGCTCCCGCTCGAAGATCAGTCAACAAGTCTTGAAGTCGTTGCCGCAACTTCTTCGCCATGGGCTCTTCATCGGATGACGGGGGTGGCTGATGTATTGATAGGTGGTCAGCGAAATAGATCAATGCGCCACGGAAGTTATGCACGCCGGTCTTACCAGCTGATCTAGCAGATACTATATGGCAGACAGGTATCAGCGACTACGAACATGTGAGAGACTTGCAAAGTATACCTCTGCTTCGTCTATCGTCTGCGATCACAGAAAGGTTTACAGTTGTCAGCATCGATTCGTGGGTACGGGAAGCAAAATGGACATGCTGACTAGGATTATGGGTCCTCTGGAAGATGTCAAGTGTAAGTAGTTGCTCCTAGTAGGCACAAAATATTATGCTCACCGGTTCATTATGACTCGGAAACTGAATGGAAGATAGGATAGTCGTCTGTGTTGTGAACCAGATGGTAGGGAGGCAGTGAGTGAGCAAAGGCTTGCACAAGCGGTACTGTACCGATACTCGTAGACGTCATAACATTCGGAATTGGCCGAAAAAACCAAGGCATACACCTGTACTTGTACTGAGTTATGTAGCAGGCAGAGTCCGCAAAAGATATTATATGCAAGCATCAAGACGAAGAAGATTAGACAGCAAAAGTAAAACATGTCAGACCGTCACAACTCTAACCCAGTCAACACCCTCCAATCGCCCGAAAACACCTCATTCCACTCATATGTCTCCTCTTCCGGTACGACTACTTCCTCTTCCTCACCATTCCCCTCGTCCTCGTACACGTCCAGGCGTCCACCAAACGAGACTTGCGACTGTGTGGCACCAGGGCGCAGGAAGGGTTGAACCACCAGATTAAGCTCCGGGTCGTTCTTCTGGACTCTGCCGATGTTTAGTAGGATCTCCGGAGTGAATGTTGCTGGGTTCAGTGCGAGTGCCTAATGAGGTCGTGTGAGATTCAAAGCGACCTCAACCTGCAATAGTAGCATGGATAGGACTCACCTTCCAGCCTACTAGAGAACCAGCCATAGTGCTTTTGGCGTCCTGAATCTTCGGCAATGTCTCCCACTTCTTCTCTACCAGCGCCCACGTCCGGGGAAAGAGATCACTGTGGGGAGAGAGATCACTGTGTTCCGTAGCATTAGCATCTTTCCCCAGCTCCGGCTCCGGCGCAACAGTCCTCTGCGTGGGTATCATATCATCGTTGCCGGTGCCATCCCCCATCTCCCCGTCATCGGCATCACCATAGTCGAGTACAACACGCTCAACTTCCTGCGTCTCACTCCTCACAAGTTGCCCCCGCGCCTCCGCCTTTTTCTTGCCCTTCCCCTTGTTCTTCCGCTCAGGATACAACCCCTCCTCCACATCGATACTGGTGACGATCATGTTAGCGGGTATCTGTCCATTTTGTTGTTTCTCGGAAGGCGGAATGAGGCGAGGGAAGATGTTCGGCGCAGCGGCGGCAACTTCAGATGAGCTTGCTGCTTGGAAAGGCAAGGAAGCAGGCTCGGACTCGGGTGGTGTGAGCTCTGCATCCGGGGCTGCGAAGACTATCTTCTTCGGAAGGGCCGAGGCCATCGCTTGCTTGAACCCCTTGCGTTTATTCTTGTTTGACAGACTCGCCATCATGATAGTTGGAGGGGTAGCTCGCACTTGCGGCGGCGGAGCGGGAAGCACATCATCGTGACTAGCGTTGTCAAAGGAAGCTTCAATGTCTTGCTCTATTGCTGTCGTCCGTGAGCCGAGGGGTACATTATTCACTCCGAAAACTCCATTCGAGGCTTGTTCAGCAGCGAGGCGTTCATGGTGCTTCTTCAGTCTTCGACGGAGGTTGCGGTTTTTCGTGGCTGTTTTGCCGTGACCTGGCGGAGTAAAGTTCTCTGCGGGTTTTCTGTTCATCGAATTGAGTAAGTACTGACGGATAAACAAGATATGTTATGTTTCCGCACGGTTTCGCAGCAGCAGCTGCGCTTGCAGGAGCCTTAGTAACTGTAGTCTTCGCCGGTGGCGCTGGTCTGGCTTTCGAGGTTTCAACCGAGGGAGGAGAGTCGGAAGATGAATCCGACGAATCGTCTGAGGTAGAGTCAGAATCAGAGTCACTGTCGTCTGAGCTTGAGCTTGAGTCATCTGAGCTATCATCTGAGTCGGACGAGGAGTCTGAGCTGGACGAGGAAGAGGTTGAAACTGCCTTTCTTGTTGGGGGTTTCGCATGCGATGCAGTAGGTTTGGTGGGCTTAACGGACTTCGCTCGTTTTGGCGGAGGTAGGGCTTCTGTAAATTGGTATGAGGTAACGATAATTTACACAGAAGAGTTTATATGCGCACCAGGACTATCTGCTTTCCGCTTTCTGTGAGCTGCATTGCTTGAAGGTGCACGATGCTTTACGCTAGAACAGAGGGCGTCTTCTTGAGACTGTTCATTGAGCATCTAAAGCAGCCACTGTGTTCACTCACTTTACAAGATCTCCATCTCGTACGACGTCTATTGGACTTGAATCCAACAGCTCAAACCCGTCCAGTACCAGCGCAATTTGGTCTGCGGCCACTTCATGTTCACGTAAAGCTGGCACGTCCGAGCAGAGAGATTCTTTGAGGTCTTGTACGTTGCTTGCTGCAGAAACAACAAACCATGCCTTGAATGTTGTAAGAGGCGGTGTGCTTTCTACCTTGATTCGCATCCTGGCTGTCTTGCTCAGAGTTGCAGCGCGGAATACTAGCAGTTAAGCGCCTGTATAACCGACTCTGAGCGCTTGGCTACATAGATCTAAATCACCCGATTTTATCAGAAAGGCAGTTCGTTCCCACAGTACTATAACGCGTTCCAAAGTGCCAGGTCACACTGACACGCATACTCATTCACCGACTTCATCGTTCGACAACGTCGTCGACGTTCTCCTCGTCCCCTCCTTACCACGGACCCACGATCTCTAGTTTAATCAACAAATTCGGCTGATTCAACCCTCAAGTAACGACTTCTTGCCGCGATGGCGGACTACAGCTATGACGAGTCGGGCAACATGGCTCTGTACTTTGTCCTGACATTCTTGTTTGTCATCCTCCTACCCTTGACTTTAACGTCACCGAGCTCTCTAAGTATGCTGCATGTTTTTTATTCTGTCTCTTAATCCTACTTACCTTGGGCGATGTACGTCAGGACAAAAACGGGTACAAGAGGGCTGTCCATGCGATGAGTGTGTCCGACACAGAAATAGCATACAACCGGGCATCTTCAGTGCTAGGTTTCAGCGAAGGTGCGTCTTGAATGAATGGGTACTGTAAAATGTTGCTGAACTGTTGCTATAGATCCTTATTCCTTGCCGTCGGATGGTCGGCATTTGCATACCTTGCGTACAAGGTCACAACAGCGAAGATCGAGAACAAAGTTTACAACCCCTTCGAAATTTTGGAAATCAGCACTGTAAGAACACCGAAGTCCTACGACTTGGTTTGTCTAATGCTTAATCTGTATCAAGGGTACCAGCATAAAAGACATCAAATCACATTATAAGAAGCTTTCTCGCAAATTGTATGTTTCGCTGTCTGCGTTACCCTCAGCAGTTACTAATACCTTCAACAGCCATCCTGACAAGGTCAAGCTTGGCGTTAACCAGACCATGGAAGCCGTTGAGGCACACTTCGTCGAGATAACCAAGGCATACAAAGCGTATGTCCTACGTGTCATCTCGTATGGGAGCTGCAAGCTCACGGTATGTCTAGATTGACCGACGTGACCATTAAGGAGAACTGGGAGAAGTATGGTCATCCTGATGGGCGTCAAGAAGTTTCAATGGGTATTGCCTTGCCTAAGGGAATCATCGAGGGTCGCAACCGCATGTTCGTATTGGCGGGCTACGCCCTTGTTTTCGGTGGTTTTCTCCCTTTGCTAGTTGGTCGTTGGTGGTTCGGTAACCGAGAGAAGACCAAGGATGGTGTGAATGCTCGCTCTGCGGCTACCTTTTTCAAGGACCTTAGTGAGGACTCCAAGATTGAGGAAGTTGTTGCCTCATTGGGCAAGAGTTTCGAGTACGAGCTTCCAGCTCTGTCGAAGCAGTCGAAGGAGATTGATGCGCTGGAAGAGGAGATTGAGAAGACCCTCGGTCCTAAGTGGAGAACCTTGAAGACGTTGGCGGGAATTATCCCCAAGCAGTACCAAGCTCGTCGCCGAGCCTTCATTCTCCTCTACGCCCATGTTCTCCGACTCCCGCTCCCCAGTTCCTCTTTGCGCAAAGGTTCGCTATAATTCAGTCCAGGTGTTCCGCGAAATCTTAACCTTGTTTGTAGAGCAAGCCACCGTTCTTCTCCAGACTCCTGCACTGCTCAACTCGCTGCTTAATATTGTTACCTCGCGGAACTGGCTGACTCCCACTCTGGCGGCGATGCGCTTGCACGCGTTTCTTACCCAGGCCCTCACTCCTGGAGACAACAGCCTGCGACTCGCCCAACTGCCCGGTGTTAATCCGCAAGAAGGCCGAGAATTGCTTAAGAATTCTAATTCTCTTGAAACCGTCGCGGGAAATCTCGAGAAGGAGGGCGATTCTCGGGCTAGCGCTGTCAAAAAGGCTGTATCGAAATGGGGCAGAATAGACCTTGTGGACGCCTCGTTCAAAGGTACGTTTAATGTCCACCAGTGTGTAACAGTTCACGTAGATTTACGGATTCGCTAGTAATTGGTGAACGCATCGTACCTCCATTGTCGATCGTTTACCTTGTGGTCAAGCTGCGCATTGTTCCTCCTGGCTCAAAGGAATCGGAGAAGGAGAAAGAGAGCGATGAGAAGAAGACTGCGGCACTCGAAAAGTCTGACGATGAGTTCCTGACTAGCCGCCAAGACACTGAGGATATGCCCAAGGGGGCTTCTGATAGTGGTTGGGCACACGCACCATTCTGGCCGTCGGTAGGTATACTCAGTGACATTCGCACTTGTACGTAAACTCACCTTAATTGCTGTTAGACTCGTAAGCCCAGCTGGTGGGTAGTATTGGCCGATCCCAAACTTGGTCGTGTTGTCGTCCCTCCGATGCAGGTTACCGACGTACCGTTGGCGAACCCCAGTCTCGAGCAGGATTATCGCACATACAAGCTCCAGTTCCAGGCACCTCCCAATATTCAAACTTTCAGCTGGAAAGTATACATTGTCAGCGACACATTTATCGGAGAAGATGTTTCCAGGGATATACTTGTAAGCGGATGCCATCAACTTACTCGCGTCATCGAGGGGTTTACAATTTGTTCACAGTTGAAGATTGAGGAGCCACCGCAAGACGCCCAGGAGGAGGAAGACGACGATATCTCTGATCCCGAGGAGGACTCGCTGGCCGGTCAAATGGCTCTCATGCGTGGTGGTAAGGTGAAGAGAAAGGAGGAAGGAGAGGACAGTGATGACGACGAGAGCTCGACGGATGACGATAAGAAGGGTAATGATTCAGACAGCAGTGATGATGATTAAGCCCGAGAGTATCGTAGGTCTTTTGGTATATGGTGGTCGATTGTCATGGACGGAGTTTGACGGTGACTGGTGCTGTATATTCTTCTGTAGCTTGGGATCCGTATGATGATTCTTGATCACCGGTCACTTCCTTATTGCATGTGTTATTTATCGCTATTATTGCCGTAGCAGTGGCATGGTTCTGGTTTGAGAAATCCCCCTGCTGTAAGCCTCGAGTAAGCCCCTCGCTCGCGAGTCGCGAGACTCACAGTTCCTGCATGCATCATGTGATCGCGGGTTAGCGCCCATAAGAAATTCTTGCATCTGTTCTCGGAGTTGTGGAAAGTCTGAAACTTGGCTAAGACACTTTACACATCTCGTTGCAACTGAGGCCCATTTACACCAGCACCATAAAATGGCCAAGTCAGACAAGAAGGAAAAGAAGTCGAAGGAAGTGACGGAAAAAGTCACAGAGTCGATAGAGGTCGGCGCGGATGTGGACATGGAGGACGTTACGGTGGCCAAGGTGCGTGGGTACACAATATACAATATCGAAGAGCAGATATTCATGCATTGGGCTAGGTTGAAAAGAAGACCAAAAAGGAGAAGGAAGAGATCATCATCCCTCTGGAGGACCTCTCCCCCATCGCTCAGCCACTGGCTCAGAAGAAATTGTTGAAGAAGCTTCATAAAACCATCAAGAAAGGTATATCATTTCGTCATCCTTGCAGAATATTTCAATAAACATAACTATCAGCTTCAAAACAAAGACAAGTGAAGCGAGGTGTGAAGGAGGTCGTGAAAGGTATTCGCAAAGGCGAGAAAGGGTGAGTGAATGTCTGAAAAGTGGTGGTGGCGCTTTACCCATACACTTCTACTCTAGATTGCTCGTTCTCGCCGCCGACATTACACCTATCGACATCATCTCACATCTGCCCGTCTTGAGCGAGGACGCAGGGATACCGTATGTTTTCGTTACATCGAAGGAGGAGCTCGGTCATGCCAGTGCAACAAAACGCCCAACGAGCTGTGTCATGGTATGCCCTGACCAGAAGAAGAGGCCCAAGAAGAAGGAGGGCGAGGACGACAAGGACGACGACTACAAGGAGCTGTACGAGGAGTGCCGTCGAGAAGTGGAACAGCTGGACCAAAAGATCCTCTTCTAGTTTTCCTCTGTGTATATTTATTCGCTGTGCTGCATTCCTGTCCTTACTCTGTACATTACACCCGCAAACTCATTCCGCTCGACCTCCTACCGTCCCTCGTGTGAACATACCCAACCGTACGATTACTGACCATGCGACCGTTGTCAGGGGTGTGAGAGCGAAAGCCACGTCACGTTTAGAGTCGAGGGATTTGTTCCTCTTGCGTGCGCTTCACGCAACAACTGTTCCTGGACTAGTACTACCACCACCATCCCTACTTGGGCTCGCTTCCCGTTCCTACCCAAAAAGTCTACATTATCCATCTTAATAGTTGGTTAATTACTCGCCATGTCTAGCACAAAACCCAAGCAGGCTAACGGTGCTGGCAAGAAGACCAAGCCATCCGCTCCCTCGTCCACGGGCACTTCCACACCTGTGACGTCCACCCACGCCGCCGCACCAGAGCACTCGAGTGCGTTTGAATTCATTACCTACGGAAGCGGGAAACCAGAGAAGGCGCAGTATGATGCTGAGCAAAACAAGATTAAGGCAGACATTGACGCTGTCCAGGCCAAGCTCGTATGTACTCGTCAGACCACACTCCGTTCGCTCGCACGTATAGCTAACGTACGTGACATTAGACAGTTGTGAAAGACAAGCTTTCTGGTGGAAAGAACGGCCCCGCGGCGGAACGACGGAAGGAGTTGCTTGACGAGTTGTCCCAGATTCGCAGCGACCAAGGGAACATCAAACAGAAGAGAAGTAATATCTTCGAGCAAGTGAATTCCATTCAAGAGGGTGTGCAAAAGAAGGTGCGTACTCTTCTCTACTCCAATTCATTAAATATGACAGCTGACTCACTGGCCTTGTAGATTAAGGACCTTAACGCTGCCAAGGCTAAACTCACCTACAAGACCGTCGCTGACATTGACGAGCGTATCAAGTATGTCACCTTACTATTTTACGCTATGGACAATAATGCTAACACACATCCTCAGGCATTTAAACAAGCAGGTCGAATCTGGGAATTTGAAACTCGCAGATGAGAAACGTGCACTTGCCGAAATCTCTCAGCTCAACCGTAGCAAACGGACCGTCGAGACATTCCAAGCTGATGAGGACTCCATCCAGGCTGACCGGGACAAGATCGCTGAACTGAAAAAGGAGCTCGACGATCCCGAGGGAAAGGCCATGGCGGAGCGTTACGACACTATTCAGGCCGAACTCGACGAACTCAAGAAGCAGGCCGACGAAGTGCACGCGGCTCGCAGCAAACTCCTTGACGAGCGAACTGCGCTACAAGCAGAGCTCGACGTCTTATATAACCGCAAGCGCGAGTCCGCGGCGAACTTCCGTGCGGCCAACGACAAGTTCTATACCAAGTTAACCGAGGACCGAGCCCGTCGCGCGGAGAGGGAACGTGCCCAGCGGGCTGCCGAGGAGGAGGCAAAGAAGGCTGAAATTGCTAATCGCCTGCGTGAAGAGGCAGAGATACCTGCTTTCCAAGCTCAAATCGAGGACTGTGATACCCTTATTAACTCCTTTTCCGGCAAACCGTCAGGTACTCTCTCGACCACACCCGCAGAGAAGGAGAAAGCCCATCTGGCTGGTGTCGCTGAGCTTGAGCTCCGCAAGGTCGAAGCCCCGCAGGACGGTCTCGTCGTGCGCAAAAAGAAGGGTGAGGACGATGAGTCTTACTTCGTTGGCGGCAAGGGCAAGAAGGGCAAGAAGCACCACCACAAAGCCACGCCTGCCGCAGGCGACGCGCCAGCCGAGCCATCTTCCTCCGACCGCCTCAACGTCCCCCTCCCCACCCTGTCCGCCCTGCTATCGCTGTCCATCCCTCCGCCCGTCTCCTCCGCGGACGTACCTCGAGTCATCGAGGACCTCAACACGAAGAAGGCCTGGTTCCTCGCCAACCAGGCGCGCGTCACCGCAGAGAACAAGGCCAAGGCGGAGAAGGAGATCGCACGTCTGACGGGAGGGAAGCACGCCAAAGTCGACGTTCCCTCTACCTCTGACGAGCTGACGCCACCTAACGGAGGGGCTGAGCGACCAGCGGAGCCTGCGCCTACGCCTGCTGTCAACAGCGAGGTAAAGTCGGTGCCTGTCCCGGAGGAGGCCGTTGAGGAGCAGTTGGAGGTTGTGAAGGAGGCTGAGGAGGCTGCCGCCGCCGAGCAATAGTGCCTAGCATGTGGTTTTATGTTGCGTTGGGGTTCATTTTCGTTTACTGTGTGTGTGGACTAAAATTGAAGGGGAAGACGTAGTCATCGGTTGGGATGCGTTGTTGGCTTGGATGTATCGACGACCTACTACTAACATATAATCATTACTTGGTGTTGTGTTTGGTACCGGTATTGCTTGGGGTGCGACCTGTGAATGAGCCGCATGATACTGGTCTGAAGGGGGGCTGGGAAGGTATCTATATTATACCTTCAAGCATCGAATGAATATACCTACGTCGAATGTTGGCTTGATGTTGGACAAAAATCTCTCTGTCGTTCGGACCATCGTGTCGTCATGTTTAACCCAGTGCTAGCAGCCACCATGGCATTGACTATGCACATGTACCCGACGAACTCTCTTGCCTGTTGAACTTCCTCCCCAATGGTATTACTGAGCCAACGAATGAATCGAGACCAGAAGCAGCCCCCAGAAGCAGCCCCCAGAAGAAGAATAGAGCAAACAATCCTTCCTTATAACGAAAAGTAGAAACCATGCACTACTCCAGACCAGTAGGAAGATAGAGAACAAAGAGACCTCGTAAAATTAATGCAACAAAGGCAAATGCCACGCCAATCCATCCAAACAACCTACAAACTTCCACTTTCAACCGTAGTTTCTCTCCTTAATCCAACCTGGGCTGCCACCACAGCAATTACTACAGCAGACCACGCCAACCACACGGCTGTCCTCTGATTTCTGGTCCTAGCCGTCCGCGGAAAAAGGAAGCGCATCACGAAATGACACATCCACCAGAGAACCACCTGCCAACGAGATGCAGTTGCGTAAGAATGTGCCCTTTATAGAAGACGAGTGGGTGGGGGGTGGAGGAGAGATATTCGTCAATCATTCACGTCGCATGCTTCTTGAGAGTTTTGAGGAAGAATGTGCGACAAACAGAGGTGGATTTGTAGGCGGACAGATGATATCCGGTGGGAGAGGGAGAAAGGGGGGCGATAGATAAACGGTTACTCACCAATGGCTTCTTAATTGTTCGATCCAGTGCACGACCAGACGAAGACGCAGACGTGGTGAGCGTATCGGAAGTAATTTGGCCTTCTCGTGTTCGTCAATGGGCAGTAGCTGCATAGAGACGAATTTGTCAGCGACTGGCTCGCATCGAGGACGCAAAATGAAATGAAAGTTAAACAGACGCGGACTTACCAATGCCATCCAGAAACTGAATTGTGCCGGATCCGTAGGCATCGGAACAATCGTCCGCTCGAGGTGCTGCACGACCCACGGCGTGCCCTGCTTCAACTGCTCCAAAAACTCATGGCACAGATTCATAAGCTCCTCGTTCGACCGCCCACGTACGACGCGATTCGAAGACGACAACGGCAGGAGTGTTGTAGTAGGGAAAGAAGTCGGCAAGCCTATTGGTTGAGAGGCAACAGAAGACCGGGAGGCAGGACTCACATGAGAGCTTGACCCCGGTGCTGATGACTCTGGCCCGGATGCTGGATCACGGGGGGCGTTAGAAAAGATGTCCTCGACATTCGCCTCGTCAGATTCGTAGAGCGATTCGTCTTGGTCCTCCACACGCTCCACACGCGCAACAACGTACCCGTCCAGCATCCCCCTCTCCATGATGCGGAACCGCCACGTACCCCACGTCTCGACCACGCTCCGTCCGTCAGGCAACATTTGAACGCTCTTGATCCGTAGCATTGTGCCGAAATCGTTACCCGGCGTCGCCGGAGAGGATGTCGGACGAGGAGGTGGAATCATTCCGAAACATGGATTGGAGGATGCGAGGCACCGACGTAGCATTAGGCGATATCTATCAAGTATGAGAGATTGATCAGCCATGCGCACCATTGGCCATTGCGTGAAAGAAATCTTACCGTGGCTCAAAGAGATGCAGCATGGTCGGCATCCCAGGGAAACTCAGTTGACACACAAATATCGGTGTATCCAGCCTCGTGTCACGTTCCTCCGCTTCTATCATCGAACCGCGTTCTGCATATGGGGCAGGGAATGCCTTGAGGACTGTTCGCGTCGACATGTCAGCATCAGTCACAGATGGAGTTTTCCCACAAACAAATGGCATAGTTGTGCGTAGAAGATAGGACGAGAAATATGAGCACTCACTGATTGAGAGCACAACTTTATTACACGGCTGGTCTTGCGCATAAACATATCCCGGCAGCTCCTGCCTGCAAAGTGGACATGCCGTACTATGATCCATCGAGCGCAGCAGGCATTTCGAGCAAAATGTCTACGAAAAGTAAAAAGAATCGTGGTGTGTCAGCATTAATGAATTCTTGGTCGGACCGCCGTTGACGATCCGAGCAGTATGACCAAGCCCAGCCCGAATTATAATACAGATTTACGAATTCGAAAGTGAACTGCGCCAAACAGCCAGACAGGCCGATTTGCCACGGAGCTATAGCCAAATGGACGTGTCGAAGGTCAGTTCGAAACATGACCAGAGCCTGTAGACAGGGCCTGGCCATGCACGGCTCGATCCACCACCCAACGACACCTTCCAAATGCAGAACAGTGGTGTTGGTGATGCCATTGGCTCCACCAGTTATGTATGCGCCAAGCGCTTGGTTCCGACCCGCCCGAACGAGTAAATTGGGTCGGGCCTACTTCGCGGAGCCAAGAGAAATAAAAGCAAAAATACGGCCCTTGAGTGTGCCATAGCAAAGCACTCAAGCCGAACGTGAAGGAGAATAGGGCCAAAAATGATGAGGTAAGGGAAATGAAGCGGAAGCAGAGTCTCGAGCAAGTCCAAAATAGGGCATAGAAGAACAAGGACGGGAAAGCATCCGTGTCCTCGAACCTGCCTAGATCTGCGATGGAAGCCTTCAGCGGCGCATCGTCGAGATCTGGGTGAGGCCATGACAGAGATGCATCGCGACTTCCAGGCAGCACATCTGAACCGACGAGATCGAATCCAAAGTCTCGGGAGAATATGGGACACTGCTCGAGTGGCCTGCAGCCGTGGCCACGCTGAAGGCGTAGTGAAAGTAAAGAGAGAGCGAGAATGCGAAAAGCGAACAGAAATAATCACTCACATGCTGACAAGGCGTCGTGACTGGCTGCCACATCAACGCAAAACATATCTCGCACGTCAGCTCGGACAACAGCTCTTTCTCGAACAGCGCGGACGCCGCACGTCGGTTCGACAATAGTAGCCGTGACGTCGATCGTTCTTGCGTTGACGGTAATCTTGAGTGTCGTGAAGCGAAATCGCGTGCGTCGTGGGAGTGAATGTCTGATGTAGGAGCGGAAGTGGCAGAGGAAGGTAAGCGTCGGCGTTTTCTGGGCGGCTGTTGAGAGGGAGAAGGTAATGGTAGCGAGGAGGAGGAAGGAGATGTGGGTGAAATTGGGGATGGAGGAAGTGAACGTGAACGTGAACGCGAGCAAGAATGGCGACGGGTGCGAGAGGTAGCGGTCGTTGAATCCGTACCTCTTGAAGCTGAAGGAGATGACGATGCGCCCATGGTCGAGAGTCCAGAGGGAAGTGCATTATACTGAAAACGTTGAGGCTCGCTATCGGGTTCCCCATCGTCTGCCCCCATGTCTACTTCTTCTTCCTCGTGTTCATCGTCCGTCTGCCCCGCAGACCTTCCATGTTCCGGTAAACTCAACGACCGATGCGTCCGGGTAGTAAGACTGAGAATCTTGTTCACTGTAACATCTACGCGAGGCGCACCACTTCCACTGCCTGAATCGGCACGTGCCTGTGCGTTCAAGGGGATTGGCATAGGTACGTCTTGGGGAGATGCAGGTCGAAAATTGACACCCGATTCGGGATGTATTTGTGCTTGCTGAGCGGTCGCGTTTCGGCTCGTACACGTCGGAAGGGGACATCGTAGGCCAACGAGCCCTGGGGAGGTAGGAGCAGAGGAGGAAGGAAGAATGGAAGAAAGCAGTGAGCTGGAAGACGTCGCAGAGGTAGAGTGGGGGCGAATGACGTGTTTAGAGCATACTGTGTGACCGCAGTGCAGGGTAATAGGTGCTTCGAGTAGTGTAGAGAACGGGCACAGTGGACAGCGCAATAGAGGCAGAATTTTGTCTGGCATGAGCAGTTCTGTTTCGGCTTCGTCTTCTTCGTCCAGGTGGTAATCCGTATTTGGGGCCGGAATATATGTGTTAGTAGAAGGCAGAGCAGGAGGGGGAGGAGGAGGTATACGAGAGGTGGACGCGAGAGGAGTATGACTGTCAGGTGGGTGTGGGGCTGTACTTGACGACGGTCGCACAGTGCGTGAGGATGTGGACGTCGACGATGACGGGGCTATGAAAGACAACGGTCAGCTCACTTGTCTAATAAAAGTGTGTGGGAGAGATCGAAGTTACCCGCGGAGAGATCCATGTCGGGAGAAGATCTTGTTCTGGTGGCTTCTAGACATAAGATAGGGGCAGCGGAAGTAGATGAAGGTCGACCCCGACGGTGCACATCGCGCGTGGACCTCGAGCTTGAAGACGACGAAGAAGCAGCGGATGCCGACGAGGAGGAGGAGGTCGCTGGTCGCTGGGGCGCCATCGGGGCCCGTGAGTGATCGGGTGCCGGTGAATTTGGACTCATTAAGGAAGGGGAAGAATGTGGCGAGGAGGATATACCAGTAGCATCGGCCGGGGTCGCCGAGGATGTCAGGGAGGTGTCGATGCAGCTGCTCGCAAACGATGGAGGAGAGTCGGGGGACGTCGATCTTCGGGAAAGAGAGGAGGGGCACGATCGACTGGCTGGGCTGAGTAGAGGTGTGTGGGCTGCATGGGGAGGCTGGCGGTCCAACTGCACCGGCGGCGGCTCAGCATCTGCGCTGGGAGTGTCCAAATCAAGCGAGTGCGATTGCTCTCTGTGGCCGTCCGCGGGTGGACCAAGATGTACCGCCCGTAGGGGTCGATTTGGTGTCTGCGCGTGTCCAGTAATCATCACACGGCCAGGAATAAGCACAGTCTCGTGTCTCAGACGCGGAAGCCGTGCAACAAAAAGGAAACCGTTGCTTACCTCGCCCGCACCAGCACCAATGGCGTGCTCTGTCTCTGGTCCGACGTCGCGTGTCGTAGGAATCGCCTGCCTGTCGTCGTAGCAGTCGTCGAGGTCGTCGTGATAGTCGTGTCGCTGCCCCTCCCCGGGTGCCGAGCACATGGACGTCTAGCGGAGCCTTTAGAACGGGATGTAGAATAGATGTGAGTGTGAATAGTCACGGTGGTAGTCTGTGTGCAACAGTGCCATTCGTTCCGGCGTATGTCCTCTTTTTCTCTCGAACTCAGCCAGCGCCGTCTCCTTGGTAGACCATCTCGGACGACGGTGGCGTCACGTGCGCCTTCGATCGTTCACCCTGCCACGTGTCAATCTCATTGCTGAATCGACACTCAATTGATCGGGGCCTGGCATAACAGTTCATCCATTCGTTCTCGGATGCTGCCGTCGGCCCTGAATATCGAATCTCACAAAATCTCGCAGGCGTCGTACTCTATTTCGGCCACTGCGTGCAGCCATTATCTGTGCAAACCCTGTACGATCTTCGCTCTCACTGTCGATGTAGCCCAATCTCATCTTAACGGAGGGGACGACTACATTCAGAATGCCTTGCCAGCTGTCGTCTCCTTCGCACTCCGCCCGCTCTGGAGTTACCCCGCCTCTTCCATGATTGGGTCAATTCTGGAATTTCACGGCGTCTATCCAATAATTACTTCGATAGATGTTCGCGGGGTTTCCCAGCATAATTGCTCTGAGGTCAGGCTGTGCAATTGACGTCAGTACTAGCGTCTACATGTGTACTGTTCCTTACGCATACTCTCGTTTTAGCAGAGCAAGTGCTATTCACGACGTACCATAAGAATTTTAAACATATCTTAGAGTTGAGAGAAGCGTCCCTCGGCCGCCTTATGTCAATTGTAGCTATGACAATCCCTGCAGCGGTGCATCATTTCAAAATAACATCTACTGATAACAAACAGCCCGGAGCGCTTCTGCACCCTATGATCAAAACATGTCCTCATTGGTCAGAAACCTTGACTCTCACTCAGTCTTGTTGACGTGTAAACATAGACTCTCGGTGCTTTTATAGCCATGGTATTCCCCAAGCCTTCCCCCGTAAAGCACGCCAGTGGCCTGGATGAGCCCAAGAAGGCATCGAATCGCAGTACTCGCGGACCTGGAATGCTCGTTGGGTGTGGGTTGTACCATGGTTTGATACCCTCTGGTACACAAGCAAACAGTCGCCCAACGCGAGGCATATGCGGAAGTTGCAGCCTGGCAATGTTAATGGCCCTCACACGGGAGACGTAAAAAGGAAGGTTACCGTCTGGTAAGCGAGTCATGCAATATCCGACCTTGATCGACGTCAAAGGTAACATACAGGTAATCATCCAGTCTCATAAACCTTGCTTTACCCGTGACTTTTAGTTCGTTGCATAAAGCATGATTCGCGCACATACCATCCGTAAATATCGCACACTCGCTTTCCTACACTCTGACGTCGAATATTGCAGCGACCGAGCTCACGGACCTATGCGTTCATTCATGGAAAAAAACAAACCCGGTGCGAAGAACTTTTTGCGGTAAAGCTGGAAGCTGGTAAAGTACTGGCCTTGGCGCCTCCTAGTCTGACCCATCATTCTCTAGTGACGTCATAATCAGGGACAACTTTCCATAGATGGCAACTCCCGACTCGCGCGTTCTTCCTGCCCAGGCTTTATGTTCGTGGTTTACATGTGAATTGAACATCGTCATGACCAGCCACCATCGTCATACAAAGATGCAGAGGTATAATATCCTGCGCATTTTCGACATTAACAAAGGCGAATGTTTTGCCAGCTAACGCAGGATGCGAAATACCGTGCGAGCTGTCAGAGATGTTGGCGCGACGCGGTGGACCAGAGGGCCACGGTGGAGCGGCAGGGCGGAAGCAAAATCGACAGGTGGACTCAGGAGTTTTTGTGCAGCCCCTCGCAATCATCCTACGTAGGCGCAGGCACACAGCGTGGGTGGAGGCTGACGTCGACGCATGCATATATGAACACCAACTCTCCTCAATCATCTACCTACACTTTCATCCTCCCTTCCCCATCCCTCCTCTTACCTTCCCGCCCAGCGCGGAGTGTAAGTAATCATGTAAGTTTTTCTCGAGCTCAATGTCGAGAACAGACCTGCTCATTGTCGTGGTTACCAGGTCGAATAACGGACCAGGGATCAATAACGCCGGGAGCGCGTCGACGAGTACCTTCGTCACCGCCCTCGTTTTCAACGCTATAGTATTCACAGCAGAAATCGCTGCCTTTACAATCTTACGACCTAAGTTCCCTGCGATATATTCCCCACGAACATTTACCCCCTCCGCCAAGTACGTGCAAGTTCCTCACACACTAAAAAAATTCCCATTCACTCATCCCGCCGTGTCTCTCCTGTAGTTATCATGTCCAGCCGATACAAGAGCACTGGTGGGCATGGCCCCTGGGCGTGTTCCGAGCCAACTACGAAAGCATCCAGGCCGCTAACGGCCTCGACGCTTACTTCTTCGTCCGCTTTCTTTGGATGATCGTCAAGATTCTCCTACCCATCTGGCCTATCTCTTGGGCCGTGTTGATGCCTATCGACGCGGTTAAGACTGGTGTCGCAGGAAATACCGGCCTCGATATCTTCACGTTTGGAAACGTCGGGAAAACCCAGCAAGCACGGTATGCGGCCCATTTGATCTTGGCGTGGTTGTTTTCTTGTGAGTACATGTGCTGCGACTTCTTAGCCAGCTGAATTGTGCTGACTCTTGTGTTCAGTCTGGATTATGTACAACCTGCGAAAGGAGATGAAGCACTTCGTATTGACTCGCCAAAGATGGCTTGTCGACCCCGTCAACGCCAACTTGGCACAGTCCAACACCTTGTTGATCACGGGCATCCCGCAGAAGTACTTGACAGAAGCAGCTATCAAAGACCTGTTCAGCGTGTTGCCTGGAGGCGTCAGGAAAGTCTGGTTGAATCGGTAGGTTTTTTTCTGCGCACATCGCTGTACGAAGCTGACTTCGTCTGCAGCGACCTCAAGGAGATGCCTGACTTGTACGAGCGTCAGGTCAAGGCAGCAACCAAGTTGGAGGCGGCGGAGACGAAGTTAATTAAGAAGGCCTTGAAAAACTACAACAAGCAGACGAAAGCGGCTAACAAGGCCAACAGCAAGGGCAGCTCGAAGGAGCGCATCTCAACCGATAACCGTCACTTGACCGATGTCTCCACGATTGATACCGAACGCAACGGTGTGGCCATGGCAGACGCGTATGTCCCATTGAAGCAACGCCCGTCTCATCGCCTCCCGCCGTTCAAGTTCCTCCCATTCGGTCTTCCCTTTATGGGCCGCAAAGTCGACTCTATCGACTGGGCACGCAAGGAAGTCGCAGACACCGCCCACGAGCTCGAACACAGCCGCCGCCAACTCGCCGCCGATGTCGCTCACTCCTCAGCCACTTCACACATCGAGTCGTCCTCCCCGGACTCTATCAAGCCCGTTCACAACGACCAAACATACGTCCCGCTTAACGCCGCCTTCGTCCTCTTCAACTCGCAGATCGGCGCACACCTCGCGAAACAGGCTCTCACGCATCACGCCCCATACCGCATGGCCAAACGCTACAGCAACGTATCTCCGCAGGACGTCATCTGGTCCAACCTTAACATGAACCCCTACGAATCCCGCGTTCGCACCGCTATCAGCTGGGCCGCCACCGTAGCGCTGATCCTGTTCTGGGCCGTCCCCGTCGCATTCGTCGGCGCTGTGTCCAATGTCCACGCGCTGTGCAACCAGTTTGGCTGGCTTTCATGGATCTGCAAGTTACCCAGCGTCGTCGTCGGTATTATCTCGGGTATTTTGCCGCCTGCGTTGTTGGCGGTGTTGATGTTGTTGTTGCCGATCATATTGAGGATGATGAGCAAGTTCGAGGGCACCCCGACGAGGACGGCCGTCGAGCTTAGTTTGATGACGAGATATTTCTTGTTCCAAGTTTTGGTGAGCCACACTTCTCTTCAGCTCAGTGCGAGTGACATTCTGAGCACTCCTTTGTATCTATAGCACTCTTTCTTGATCGTTACGCTCGCTTCCGGTATCATTGCGGCTTTACCAGACTTGTTGAACAACCCTTCGTCGGTGCCGACCCTTCTTGCACAAGAACTGCCTAAGGCATCCAACTTCTTCCTCACGTAAGTGTAAATCTTTCATCTGATTTTCTATTTTTACTAACATCGCGACTTTAGATACATCGTGTTGCAAGGTCTGTCCGGCTCCGCCGCAGGCTTCCTCAACATGGTTCCGCTCGCCCTGTACTACATCAAGCTCTTCGTTCTCGGAAGCTCTCCCAGAAGCGTATACAAACTCAAATACGGCATGCGAAGCGTGTCGTTCGGGACTCTTTTCCCGACTATGACGCTCCTCGTCGTAATCAGTAAGCTCTTCAGCACGATGAAGCATGCTCAGATGTACTGACTAGTTTTCCTTGCAGCGATCACCTACTCTGTCATATCACCAATTATCAACGGTCTCGCCTTCGTTACCTTCTTCTTCTTCTTCATGTTGTACAAGTACCTCTTCCTCTGGCAACTCCAGCAGCCCCGTGCAAACGACTCCGGAGGCCTCTTCTTCCCTAAAGCCATCCAGCACGTGTTCGTCGGGCTGTACATCCAGCAGATCTGCCTGGCTGCTTTGTTCTTCCTTTCGCAGGATAGCAACCAGAAACAGAGTGCGATCCCCGAGGGCGCGCTGATGGTCGTGCTCATCATCGTCACGGTTAGTTGTCTTTCACGTCACGGGATTTTCTTATGTGCTGACGATTGCGATCGCGACTTTATAGATTGGCTTCCAGTTGACGCTCAACAACTCGTACGGACCCCTCATCCACGCTCTCCCTCTGAGCTTGTCCGACCGCATGGCCAAAGCACCCGAGATCGACGGTACCGAGGGTGGCAAAGTCGGTGGTAACTACACCCAGGACCCCAACATGGAGACCTCCGGCAAGTCCTCTCGCAAACACCGTGAGCGCGTTGCCGTGCGCCCCTCTCGTGACTCCTCATCCAACGGCTCTCCCGACGTCCACGTTGGCGGACCGACGGACAACTCGACGTCACATCTTGAGGACTTTGCGCATCCCGCGACTCGGGAGAGCCAGCAGATTGTGTGGATCCCGCATGACCCACTCGGTATTGGCGAGAACGAGGCGGCTGCGTGTCAAGCGCAGGGAGTACGAGTCAGTATGGACGGCGCTGTGATGAACGGAAAGGGTCGTGTCGACGTTGACAGGGCGCCGCCCGGAGAGAACGTGACGGCGAATACCTTCTAAGTATCACGCCCGGTATAGAACCAAATTTATCCAACGCAGATGAGGCTCTGCAGATGTATTAATTTTCTTACAGTAACGACATTCATGACCTTTTACATTCTACTGTCTTCCTACTCTCCGATATGATATTGTACAGTAGATTATACCATACACGTGTTTACCAATGCACAGTAATTCATTACGCGTAACAATCATCACGCATACGAGGACTGTCAACGATACCGGTGATGATGCTTCGGACAAGTTTCAACATCGTGCGTGATTTGCAAGGTCGAGTTCCTGGGCATTCAATGTAATTTGCGTTGCGGTAGAACTCAACCAGAGTACGCATGTTTGTTCCAGCGTCGATGATGGGGCCATGAAGCGCCACCCAGGGCCGAAGGCGTTGAGTCCGGTTCGACTGCCCTTTTAGGTAGTTCTGTCCGTTGCTTCATTCTGTTCTTCTGATGCGCGTATATAGTCGCGAATACAAGATTATGCCTATTAAACTCTGAGTCGTATATCTATAGCGTGTATGCTTGAACCTGTTCATTGACCAAGCTCGGTACTACTGGTAATGTAACTTCCCCTCCTCGTTGAGGCACTGGCACCCATTGACAATACTGCGCTAGATCTATGCTAAGAAAGGCATACTACTGCTGTTACGACCATAGCCACCACACCTCCATTCTTAAGTTAAGTATTTAGAATACAATAGTTGTATCATAGAGTTAGGTAGCTGCTCAAGTAGGTAGGACAACTATTGATGTGATCGGAGCAGGAGAAGATGCGTATGAACTGCGCTGAGCGACCAGCAGAGGATCAGACATCACAGGCCAGAACAACGAGCCAAGTGGCTTTCGAGATACGTCTCAGTTCCATGAGATACAAACTTCCGAACTCGATGAATCCCGGCCCGACCCTCCATTGCGTCTCGGTAGTGTTGTAGTTGCAACGCTCCTAAAGCATTGAGAGCGTTGACCGTCAGAAACGAGAGAGAAAGGGAGAAACTGTCGAACTAATCCACTGACCTCTATGAATTCTTCCATGACCTCCACAATCTGTTTGGCAATCCTGCTGCGAGATTGTAAGCCTCCCAAGCGACGGGCATTCATCTGTTTTCTCATCGAGCTGTAGCCGGGCCACTAGACATTCACGAGTCAACCAACATTAAAGACATCCACATGATGCCTGGACTTACCTCGACCAAGTATGTGACCTTTGCCGCTGACGTCTCCATCGCCTGAACGTCAGCATCAGCGAGGCCGGAGAAGTTGTTTGCCAAAGCATCCGCCAGGCGAATACCTTTCCTTCCATCTACTCGGAAGTCGATGGCAGGGAAGCGGGCGAACCTGCGGAGAGGTCGTGTGTGGTCATGGGGGCGAGGAACCTGGGTGAGGGTGAGCCCATCCTGAGTATCCGGTCAGTAATTGTCTATTAGGCGCGACAGAATGTATTGCGTACCACGTTAGGCTGTATCATATCTGTGGACGTGACGCCATGTTCGATACCATTTGGTGGGATGGCAATAAAATCGAAAGTGCTTCGCCACTGAGTCTCGCTGGTATCAGAATGAGAGGACTGGGAGGACGGAAAGTCGAGGGGGTCGAGATGGTAGTTTCCCTGCATATTTTAGAAGGGAGTGAGTGGGAGAGCAGAAGAATAAGGTAGCTGGTGAGCGAGCATGCTCCTCGACAACTCTGACAGAGCTGCATTTTATACATGCAGCCTAGAAAACACTGAGACTGTTAGAAAAGACCTAAATGGTAATGATATGTTGTCGCCTCAGGCTGTACCGCACGATACCAACTCAGAACCGTTGAAGCGGGATTACGTTGGCGCGCAAGGAAAAGAAAAAAGTGACATCCGAGCCAGGGATTACTGGTGCAATCATGGCCAGCTTACATTTCCCGATGATATGTGATGCGCCTGCCAGCTGAATAGTGAGAATTTCTCCGATGAGCTGATGGAGGGCGCGAGACATTGCCTCTGGACCCTATCCCGCATGTTATCACTGACGCAGATGGGTAGCGATTGAAGTATCCACTGAGCACCGCACGGGACTCGAATATGCATTGCTATTGCAGGCCAACTCGCAACCGCTACGTCCGAGATTTCATCTGGAAAATATTGCGTCAGATGTCCTTCATAAAATTCGGTTTCGGGTGTCGAGGGTTTGGAGGAGCAGATATCCACCGCATGGAAATATTGATCCACTCCAAATTTCTATAACCACCCCGACGATCCCAAGGAGCATATATGTCCGGTCAATATTCAATATCGAGCCGTTTCACTTCCCATGAGCGCAACATTTTGGTGCCCTTCATAGACTGTTCGGTTTTGTCCGCAGCGGGCTCGAAAGGGTCCAACCTGTATGGTGCCTCGTAGCCGCGCTACTGTCTAACTAAAATTCCATCTGGCGGTGCCGCTATCGGGTCAATGCCGGACTCAGCAACCCAACAGCAACCCGCCGTACCTACGTACTATTTGCAAGTTACAAATTTGTGCATTCTCAGAAATTTTGCATTGAACTCACCGGTGAGCTGACACCGTTCGCGTCGGGCATGGGCTGGCATACAGTTGTCAGCGAAAGCCTCAGACAGCTTTGTTTTGATATCTATACTGGTTCATTGGGCTCGCACCCAGCCAGTCTGTCGATGCGCTCTGCTGACCCGCCACGGAAGTTGGCGCGCATCTCAGCTTGACCGGACTGGCTGGCGAGTCTATCACAGTCCACTGGTTAATGGCAAAAGGGGCTGAGATCCGAAATAGTGAAGAGTCGCACCAGCAGTGATGAGTAGTTTTCCAAATAGAGTTTTCGTGGACAATCTCAACTACCTAAGTTCGCAGTCAGCAGCGTAAGAATGATGCGTCGGCCCTTGCCAGTGTCCGTGGGATTATGAAACCCTATGTCCGCGGCGCCTAGGGGTTTATACCATGACAACATTCCCTCTCAATTTCAATCTGTGTACCAAAGACTCTTTTTCTATAGACGCAGGGACGTCGACGGAACGAACGGGTACAATAAGAAACTGCGTACTGATACTGTAACCATAACTACAGCAAAGATTAGCTTGGAAAAATCCCAGTATGTAGCAAAGAATAACAAACGGACGTCAACAAGAAACAACGATGCGTTAGTCAAGAACTCCAAATCATGTCGTTGAGTTGGTATATGGAAATTACTACATTAGGATTCTGAACAATAGTTCGTGGTCGTGAAAAGGAGGTCAACTACTGGTCTTCGAGGTGTACCTCTGCGACCGCATGCGACTAGTCAGCATCTTGCTAGTCGATATATGTCGAAGGGAGTAGTCCAACGAGTCCAAGGAATCAGGGAGGGTCCATAAACAAACGCTACGCCACCAAACCAGACCCAGTCCCTCTACGACCTACGTACTATAGCTGCACGAAGGGAAAGAAGCTACGAGGCCGAAGAGACGACAGACACGGGGCAGGGCCGTCGCGAACTAGGAATGTAGATGCTCGCGAGGGTATGCGAGTGGCGGGGGTAGGCATTAAATATGGTATAACATGCACAGTGGTCAACAATAGTTCGAGTCAAGGGTTCATGTTATAGGTGGGATGATGGTGAGTAAAAATGTCCAAGAAAGAAGTAAAAAAGATGTAGGAGACCAGTGATACATTAACGAACTGATTGGGCTGGACGGACAGACTGGTCATGACGGGTGAGGTTACGGTACGATTATCCTATGAGGGAGAAGAGGCGGCGTTCGTGGGGGCGTTCGTGCGTGCGTGCGTGCGAGGGAGGCAGGACGGCGAATTTGGCGAAGATTGAACCGACGGAGACGGGGTGGCTATATGCGGTACACTAGGTGCAACGGTGCGGTCCACGATCGATCAGAAATTCCTGCCTTCATGTCCTTTATGCCAACGCAAAAGCGGAGACGAGCAAGCTAAACAGCGAGACGAACACGGAGCGCACGTCAAAGGCAGACGCTAAAGACGCGCCGTTCGCCTGTTGTGTACGGGCCGTACCACTTTGCGAAGGTAACGCCGATCGGGAGCCACTTCCACTGGCGGTAGGAGCGTTGGATGCACCAGACGAAGCAGCCGCGGTAGCAGCACCAGAACCAGAGGCAGAGGCGGAGCCGCTCGCTGAGTCGGTGACGGAGGGGCCGGAATAGGCAAGAACACCAGTGACAGCCTGGATGTCGCCGTCATCACCATCTGCATTTTGGTAGGCAGATCCCCCATCAAGCTGAGCAAGACTGTTGACTTTCCATCCGTTGGTCTTGACAGAAGGGAAGGCGTTGATAAACGCCGAAACCGTGGAATTGGAAAGTTCGTGCTCGAGAATGATCAGACCAGGACTCTTGGGACCAGTGATCCATTTCTGAAGGTTCGCCTCGACTTGGGGAAGTGTGGCCCCACCAGGGCTGCCGATGCTCCAGTCTTCCGTGCTAACAAAAGCGGAAACGCCGGTCAAACAGAGGTCAGACAGTCTATTGTATGCTGCGCTTACTCTTGGTTCCAAATAACAGTAGTCAGGCCGAAGATCTTAGCGATGGCCCTAACACGGTTGTCAGAGTCACCATAGGGCGGCCTCCAGTACTTGGGCAAACGTCCATCGGTAGAGTCGTGGATGATCTGCATCGTCCAGCCGAACTCACCGAGCAATTGCTCGTTGGTGAGAGTGGTCATGTAAGGATGGGTCCACGTATGCACGGCGATATCACCCTGGAGTTCCTGGTAGGCCCTCAGGAACTGAGGCGCGTTGTTCAGGATGTTGATACCAATCATGAAATGGGTAGCAGGGGTATCGTTCTCCTTCAAGAAATCGTACAGCGTGTCGGACGACTACAAAACGCCATGTTAGCTCACTGCGGTGGTAAATATGCGAAAATAAGTACTCACCCCGGCAATAGGACCATCGTCAAAGCTGACACCGAACACACCGTCGGGAGCGTCCCAGAGATCACCAGGGTTGCGGCACTTGTAGGTGGCCGAGCAAATCTCCTTTCCAAGAGGATCTTTGTCGCCGTATGTCGGGTTACCGCCAGTGGGCGTGGACGGCGGGAAGTTTGGAACGTCGCCAGCCTGAATAGCAGCATTCAGCGCATCCACCCATGCCTGAGGCAGTTTTGTCGGGTCAGGCTTGGGATCAGGATACTTGGCGCGCCATTCTGTGGCGGCGTTAATAGCAAGTCACGGGCGGCTTTTAGATAACAGACCCACCTGGTGAACCGACTTTGGGGTAGGTCTGTCCGTCGGAGGAGGTAGCGTTACCGTCGCGCTTGAAGAGTGCATGTGCAGGGTGGTCGTCCGGCTGATACCATGCTTTTCCTGGGAGACGTCTTTGAATAACGTGGTCGTGTCCGTCGCGTTCGTTGTGGCCTGGGTGGGCAAGAGTAGAAGCAGCAAGAGTTAAAAGAGTGACTAGAGAAGTTGGATTGAGGCCAAACATGGTTGTGTTTACAGAGTCGTCCTGGATGCGACCTGGGGATAGTGGACCACGAGAGGTGGTGGTGGCGGAGGACTCGAAAGGGACGAGGGACAAGGAACAGGACGGGAATTTTGTGCAGGGTCTAGCATGGTTATCTTATGTACTCGACGAGGCGGGGCNTCTGGAGATCTTGCCGGCGCCAAGCAACCAGACTTACCGTTTATGCGCTATTTCAACCCAGATATAGTGCGAGATCTGCTCTTCGCATGCCGCTCCGGCCAATCACATCACTTCCATCGCCGAAACGGCCCTCCGGAGCACGCGGTGTACTTCCTCGACTATCGGTGGCGGTCTTTCACTTGGCGTTTCCTGTCTTCGTGCGGGCGCGTTTATCAGTCCCTGTACTTACGACATTGCACATACAATTCACGACATGACTCATTTCAGAGCCAACTTCTGTGTGCAATAATCATTCAGCAACAGGACAATCTACCTGGGCGAGCCGCATCATCACGGCACAGAACGGACGAGTATGGCCACCACGCAACCATCGCAAGCGTGTATAACGATCGATTAAAAGCAACGTAGCATGCAAACCACGGGCCCACCATGGCAGTAGCAGCATCAGCACATTACCCTGCCGGCAAAGATGCCGACAAATCCAAGAGAGGAAAATGCTTATAAAAATACACAACAATCACCGCCACATGCACATACGTCCATCCCTCTCGCCGAAGAGAAGACACACTATAATTAGGGAAACAGTACCCCCGAAGCTCCTCCTCTATTCAGCAGACGGGGATGCAGCAGCCGACGGCGACGGTGCGTCTCCTGGTAGCCGGTACGCGGCCTTGAGCACGAGTCTCCCGCCCTTCAACGCCGCCACCTCCTTCACCAGCTTCGTGAACGCCTGCTTCTTCGACTCTTCCGAGAGGTAGGGCGTAAAGTACGCGATGCACTCTCGCGTGCTGACATTACCCGCCTTCCTCAGCCACTCTATCACCATATTCTCGTCCAACTCTCCCGTCACGGTCGCCTGTGCCCTACGCTTCTTCGGCTTCGATGGCGCCGTCCCATCCTCTGCCTTACGTTTGTTGTTGGGCTTCCCATTCGCCCCACCCTGCGGCGATGTGGGTCCGTTGACAGAACTCTGACTGGGAGGGCTCTCAGCACGTGCCGCGGGTGGGCTGCCCACGCTTGCCACAGGGCTGGTGGCACGACTTCCGCCACCTGCCAACGGACTCGTGGCTCGACTCTGGCCGTTGGTTTTGAGCTTTGGCATCTTAACATTCGGGCTGGTAGCACGTTTAGCAACAACGGAGTGCCCGCCATGGCCAGGCGTCGGGGAGGTAGGGCGAGAGCCAGTCTCTTGAGAGGGCGCAGGCGTCTTGGGACCCGCCGGAGTGGGTTGTGAACCTGCTGGGGCTTGCGAATTCGAACGAGAGCCTGGCTGGGGTTCCGGGGGGATGATCGCAGGTCCCTGCGGAGTGATAGGAATTTCCTCTTCAGGCTCCTCCTCCTGCAACGAGGTTACAGAGTTCAGTCGTGAGGCAAATACAACAGACATGTGCTAGCTTACCGAGCTCGCGTACGGGTTCTTCTCGTCATCACTGTCATCGTACACGTTGTTCTTCTCGTGCTTCTTCATAAGCTTCCTCATGGCCTTCCCAGCGCCAGTGAGCTCCGAGACATCCTCCTCCTCTTCGCTCTCGTCAATATAACCCTCGCGCGTCTTATTAGCGTTTTTGTACTCCCGTTTAAGACGTTCCTAAGAATAATATCAGTATGCAATGTTGCCACAATAGTATCTGTCATCCATACTTCGAGCTCTTTCGCCTCCTCGTCATCGGCGTCAGGCTCAGGCTTCTCCTCGTCATCGGCGAAGTCCTCCTCGAAATCCAATTCGTCAAGGTCGCCTTCAGCGCCGTACTCCTTTTTGAGTTTCCTGCGCGAATCGACGCCATCTTCGTCATCGTCTCCGAACAAGTCCATACCACTGTCAACCGCCTTCAGTCTTCTACCACCGGGCCCCAAACTCTCGCCTGCTGAATGCACGAGAGACGAGCCAGAAGGCACAACACTTCCGGAACGCTCGTTCTTGAACATCGCCTTCGTTTCCTCTGAGGGACCCCCGTTCTTGTTACGTAGGAACCAACGTTCTGGATCCTTGTTCTTCTGAATTTTGCTCATCTGAATTGCACGAATGAATGACATCAGTAAAGGCCTAATGCATAGACAGAAGTGTCGCCGACGTACCAAGTTCTCCGCCTCCTCAAGATTGGGTATATGATAGTTTGGCTTTTTCTGGAACTTGTACCACCGATGTGCGGGGACGAACTTGAATTCATTCGTCGAGGTCGGCATAAACATTCCCTGCGTCTGTGCTTTCGACACCTCCTCCATCGACGCCAACCACGTCTCCTGCCCCGAGCTATCCTCAATTACCCACGGATATCTCTCCTC
>JAXQGX010000080.1:0-21978 GCA_037040455.1 Irpex sp. P115-07
ACCTCAATAGTCTTCACTGCTAGTCAACAGGCTTATGATGACAAGGAGGTCTCTGTTGTCATCCAAGAGCTTCCGATCCGCACATCTTCTCAGGTCCCTCGACGTGCATCGCTCGTCGAGAAACAACCTGTAGTACCTTCACAAGACGACCAAGAGAGCGCTGTTACTATTGTCGAAGAATGGGACGGGGGTTGGGATGCATGGTCTAACGTTGCTGGAGGGTATGTGAACACTGAGACCCATAAACTGCATACTTATTTGCATGCTTGTAAGGTGGCTGGCCATGGCTGCATCTTTCGGGGTCCAGAACGCCTACGGTGTATTCCAGGACTTCTACACGAAGGCTAATACTGCCTCCCCGTCCTCAATCAGCTGGATCGGTTCTCTTCAACTCTTTTTGTTTACCTCGATGGGTATCGTTTCCGGCAAGCTCGTTGACCGAGGATATTGTCGCCACACGATCTTTGTCGGCTCTTTGCTCTTCACATTCTCGTAAGTATCCTAGCTCCATTTCACTCCACTGTCCTACTAATAACCAGTCCAACGTGAATAGGTTCTTTATGCTTTCTATAGCGAACACACACACATACTATCAACTCATCCTCTCTCAAGGCATTGGAATGGGCCTCGGTGGAGGGCTAATCTACATACCGAGTCTCGCAGTGCAGTCTCATAGGTGGCGCAAGCGTCGTTCCATGGCAATGGGTATTGTTTTCTCTGGTAAGCTCCGATGACATACTGCAACGATGAAATTCTGAAACTGTGCACAGGCTCTGCTATTGGCGGAATCGTTTTCCCCATCATGCTAAACAAGCTGTTGAGCAATGGTGTCAGTTTTGCTTGGACAGTACGCATTGCCGCCTTCGTTGTCCTAGGATGCCTCGCGGTTGCCAACCTGCTGCTGCGCCCACGTGTGAAACCATCAGAATCAACAGAATCAATGGCTAGCCAACTCAAGGTACTGTTCACAGACGTGCCGTACATGCTACTCGTTTCTGGGTAAGCTATGTTACAAATTCTATTTTACGTCGGCTCATACTCATGATCGTCTTCTAAAGCGCGTTCATCTCTCTGATCGGTATTTTCTACCCATGTACGTGCACATGTCCTAGTATTCGACGATGATGACCCGACCATCTACTCATGCCCGCCACTTTATCCATTAGACTTCTACGTCCAAATATTCGCTCGTACACATGGTGTCCCAGACTCTGTCGGGTTCTACACTGTACGTCGTTGCTCAGGCTGCTCGATGCAGACCCCCTAACCACGTTCTTACAACAACAGCTTGCCATCCTCAATGCCTCATCCATGTTTGGACGTATCATTCCCAATATGCTCGCACCCAAGTACGGCGTCTTCAACCTCCTCATTTTCAGTGGTGCGGCCTGTGCCGTAGTCATCTTCGCTCTATTCGGAATCAGCACCACTGCAGGAATTGTAATCTTCGCCATCTTGTCTGGTTTCATGAGCGGAGCATGTGCGTACATCTTCGCAATTGGACGTCGAACCCTATAACATAGTATACATCTAGACCTGTCTCTCATCGGAGTGGCCATCACCTTGCACGCCCTCAGCCCAGCAGAGATTGGGTCGGTTGCTTTCCATGTGCTCATACGTTCGTTCAGAACTGACGTTCCAATTCTCTGTCCTTCTCTCCTTCTGCTTCGGTAGGCTGCGCATGGGTCTGGGGTTCTTCTTTGGCGCGTTGGGTGCCTTGATCGGCGCGCCCATAAACGGCACACTTCTCGGAGACCACGACGTCTGGTCAAAGACACTAATCTTCAGCGGAGTGAGTACCGACTGCCACCTCTACTCACTCTGCGTTGCTAAACCATGTTGCAAGGTTACCATACTGGCAGGGCAGGTCCCCATCGTGATATCTCGTCGCATGGTCGCTGGAGAGCGAGGCACTTGGCTCGTTTAGACCCGAGAGGCCTGTGACAATAGGTCTAGAGGCTTGGACAAGATAGCTATAGATTAACATACGATAGAGTAGAGTTCTGCCATCCACAACTTGCCGGCTGTGCCTTTGTTCAACCATACTCAGCCTCCGCGCAATCGCATTCTTTTTATGCATCACTGGGTCATCGATAGTAATACGGACACCTTCCATCGAGTCCTGTGTTATTGTCAATCATTACGTTCGACGAGTGCTCGGTGTGAGTGGCGTGTCAAGAAACAACATAGATGTCCTGCCACTGTCACGGAGCATCTCACACTTCAATTGAGTATGGCCTGCGGTTCCTGACTCGGTGGATGATTCAAAACTACCGCAACTGTACAATACACTCTAAGATCCACGAACACATTCACCAATTGATACTACTGCCGTCCGCGATGTTGGCACCCGTATTCGGATGGGTATAGGGCATGGCTACACAAACATCAATGAACCTAATCAACTCACGTCGCGAATCTATGCAGAACCCGAACGAGCCCTCTGCCTCCCTTCAGCAAAGACGCGTTCCAACAGCTCGTTGAACCGCCTTCTCTGCTGAGCTGGTAGCCCGTGTCCCGTATGTTCGTACTGAACGAATTCCGCCTCTGGCATACACTCCTTCAGGTGGAAGCTATTGCTCACTCGTACTAAGTGGTCCTCATCTCCAACAACAATCGCGACTTTCGGTATCGTTTTCGAGATTTGACGAAGTCGATCCGGAGAGACGTTGTGGGTCAAAGCTGCAGCCATTTGTGAGACGGAACCGACGAAGGTTGGTGGACGGGTAATGGCCATGCGTCGGCGGAAGGACTGCGATTATAACGTGAGACGGGTTCATTTCGGGAAAATAATAACGATAATAGCAACGACTGAGAATAGCGTACCTCAGCCTCGATCTCCCGATTTGCGCGCCCGTTCGGGTCATCCTCTGCGGGGGAGTCCAACCATTGTGCGGGGTATAGCATATCGAGCACAATTGGGATCTTGGCTTCTGGTTCCTTCGTAAACGTCAATCTGTTGAAGGAGGCGTTTAGATCCATGCGGCATACACGAGTCGGAATGAACTGACTTGAACAAGGATCTGAAACCCTTCCACTATCGTGGAGTGAGCGTGTTGATTAATGATCGGCGGATTTGGTGTACGGAATCACTCACAGGGGACATGTTAGACCAGAAGCGACCCCCAGCAGTTGTGACAGCCAATGTAAGCGAGAGGATGCGCTCAGGGATCTTGTATGCCAGCTCTGCTTTCGTTATCAGTACCTCCTGTACGGAAGAGAATACGTGAATGCCGTGAAAAACACACCTTGAGCGATCATCCCTCCCAGGGACACCCCCACAACGTGCAGATCCCTAGCTTCTGTCCATCCAACATAGTTGAGGAGGGCGATCGTGTCGTCTGCCATAGAGCTTGTTCTTCGGAAATGAACGTGTGAGTGGTGAACAAGTGTACTCATACGCCAACTTGAGCCTTGACGTACGTGTAGGGCCCTTTGGGGACGCTGCTGTATCCAACGCCCCGGTTGTCGAAGACCAGGACCGAATAATTCTCGATGCGCGAGAAGTGTCTCACTTGGTATTCCCAAGCAAATGAGGTACTATTGAGCCTTCATACACGAAATTTAAGTAGGTCTTGAATTGTAAGAGTCGTGACGAAGTACTTATACTCACCCCATGATGAGGACGACCTTCTCAGGACCAGTTCCATGGAGCTCATAGTAGAGCGAGTGACTCTCCAGGGGGTCGTCCTTATGTCTAATACTCGAAACTGGGCATAAGCCTTTGCGCGTACAGGTAGCTGGGTCGAAAATTGTGAGGTGGTCTGAGGGAGTGTCTATCGAGGGCATGGCTGCGCGGAGTACAGGTTAACGCGGACTGGGTGTAGTGGCGGTGGCAGAGCAACGATGAGCTCGCAGTTAGAAAAGCTGGCGTTGATGATGATGCACGAGGCTCGGTGGTGTGAACGGTACGTGGTCATCGTGGTCTATGGCGAGCACGACATGGTCGGACGGGCCTCATGGCTGTGGCCTGGGCGCTACAGCTCTGAGTCCGTTCAGGCTCGGATTCGGCATCCGCTGCACCTTGACTGCACCAATTCCGAATCAGCACCTGGCCTAGGACTGGCTGTGCCATTCACTGGTTATCACTTCTTTGCTCTCACAGGCTATGGGCGCAGCAGCATTAATTCACTGTGGTAAGGTTGGAAGCATGTCTTCGGTGACTGTACCACACCACGACTTACCGTCCTACAACTTGGTATTGGTCGCAGACTGCACCTGATTCCTCGTGTCCAGCGTAGAAAGTGGGTATGGAATTGAAGGCGATGAACTGGTAAGATGCGGGGAGCATGCAGTGCAGCCTCTTTCGATGGCCCCTTGCTCTGACCTTCGTCAATGATGCGCGAGGCTGATGGTGAGTTTAGTCCGGTCTGCGCGAAGCTACTACTGCAGTTTCAGCAGAGCTTAGAGACCCTACGAACCTCTCTTCTCAACCTGAAGTTCAGGACCCTTGGAAACACATGGTATGCACTGCAACTCGAATACTGTTCTTTCCGCACGCTCCGGATACGCTCTTCTCCAATCTGTCCCTCATGCCAGTGCCGATGGGAGAACTTCCTTCGTTTCATTATGACAGCTGATTCTGATCCGTTATTCAGTAATAGGAAGCATTCTACTCAGAAACCTCTCTGTGGGCACCTAGTCATCCGAACCTTTATTGCCTGCCAAGCTGAGTTACAGTTCGTGCTCCAGGTCTGAGGACGCTCGCACGCTGGTATACCCTGCCACAACTCGTGCGAGTCGCATGGAGCGGCTCTGCAGCCTGGATTCCGCCATTTTTGAGCCTCCGAGCACGGTAGCATCCAATTATCCATTATATTATGACATTAGAACTCAGCTGGCATGAGGCCATATAACACCTGTACTCTAGCAAATCCGGACTATTCATCCTCTTCCCTCTCCCTCCCATTGTCCAAGCTACATCCTCAGCTTCATCATCACGTTTTTTAAGACACATTGCCTCCATACATCACAAAAACGACTTCTACTATGTCTTCATCGCGGCCATTTAACACAGATATTCGGACCCAGGAGGTAAACAATAATGTGTTTGGTTATAGATAACAATCTTACTGATCAGTGGCTCTCCAGGGTTGCCGCAATTGCTCTGTCCCTCTTCCGCACACCCTCCACGTACCGGCAAAAAAAAAGTGGTTAGAGGAGCTTAAACCCGCTACCATATTCACCATCGGTGGGCAGAAGGGAGTACCACTTAAGCCGGATGCCGTGGAGGCATCTTGGCCAATCGATAATGCGGGCGAACCCGTCTTTAGTGGCTGTGGCCCCAAGGTTACTATCATTATTCAAGTAAGCTCCGTTTCCTATTCTGCGGCTATCTAGGTTGCTTACTGCCAGTGGCCAAATCTGTCAGATTAATGGCTACCGAACCTTCAGGGTTCAAAAACATGCGTACACGTGGCCGGGTGGCCAGCAAATCCCCAACACTCGTGCCAAAGTTGTGACCCAAATCGCCGAAGTCATGGCGGCTTTTATGGCAAAGGTATGGATCATTGGTCGTACAGGGTCCTATAATTTCTCACGCTCAAATTATAGAAAGTGCCTGACGGCCCAAAAGATATGTTCCGCGACGATGGAATCACATTGGACGACTTGGTCCTTTATGAACTCCATCACGTCGCCAAGTCCTCCTTCCAGCCTATCTTTGGCAGGAGGTGCAGATGCCCTCCCATGCCCACCTTCGCCCCTATGCCATCGGTAGACATGCTGAATACACCGCTTTGGCATGATGACTTCTTCTGGGACGGTACCTTGAGTGACCCTGGTACCTCCTATGTCAACACCCAGCCTTACACGCTTCTTGCCCCTGTCATTCAGGGCGCTAATGATGCAGACGAGCTGGCGTTGTGGCTGCAAGACTTGATGTCGATGGGCAACTAGAGGCTGCGTCCCCAAGCTATTGGCTCTCGTTATGTTTATGACTTCATTTACTCTCTATTACCTTTCTAACATTGCTCAAACCATTTTGTCGCTCTTCTTGTTCAAGCTGTCGCTTCGCTGTCCTCGTGTTTCCGGCCCGTTATTCCAGGAATTGCTCGTCAGTTGTTACAAAGGCTTTCGTTCAACCACTGCCACAAAAATTTACTCAGGCTGAGCCTTATGTTCTCATATAATAGTTCAATGTACCAGACAAATAGTTGTTATTGCTTAGTTGTAGCTGTAGAGTTAGTAGCACGGGATCATCGGACCATGTAGCATTGTTTAGTACACTGGTGTATTGTGGTGTAGGGCGGAACATAAAGGAGATACAGGCTGATAATCTACGTGTACATCGGTTGTTTTGCTAGTCCGTCGAAAAGTTCCTGTGCTCCGTCGCATCATTTCCAACAGGCTCTCACTGCCGACTCGGGTGAGCGCGGAGAGGTTAATCGCCAAGGTAAACAACTTCCTTAACGGGAAATAGTGTGTTAGACGCTAAGGGGTTCGAAATCGCGGAATTGTCGAATATTTTCAGCAACGACCTTCAAACTCCTTCAACAGTCGCACAGCTTAGCTCTGATCTTTATCATATGCGACTACATAATGCGCTTCAGTAGCAACACATATTGAAGCCGTTATCCAGCGATCCGTTGACCAGACAAGCTCGCCGTTTTCCAATCGGGGTCTCGAACACTTAGCGGCGACGAGGAATCCCGGAATCTGGGGTGTACTCGAGTATGTACGCTTATCACACGTATTGTTTAGGAGCCAAACATAGCGCGTTGATCGCATACAAGCACCAACAGGCGACTGTCGACAGGGCGAGGAGGGTTGTTGACTAAAGAGGGGTCAAGCGGGTTGGTCGTGTAATAAACGAGGGTGCGTCACAGTACGTCAACTTGTACGTATCCTGAACTCACGTTGCTCGCTGGGCTCGATGACTGTCACGACAGCTATCGAAGCTTGAAGTTTAAAGCATAGTGCGCGCGAGATGACGCTACGTTGCCTCGATTGTGTCCACTGATTGTCCACCAGGCTTCTAACAGCGCTGTTGTTGAGATGGCACGCGGTACACCGCTCGTCGTCTTCGGTTTGTAATCTCGTCGCGCAGCAACGTTTTCCAATTCGCCTTTGCTGCGCTCAAGGTTCTACCTGAATGGGGCCTCGAAGTGTCGATGGGATAGTATTGGGCGGGTTTGACCTGATGCTTCGAAGAGCATTTCATGCCAATGACGGCTTGAAGGAAATTGGGTGAGCGGGTGCCTCAATCTCTCAAAGCGGTTGCCAATTGAAACCGTACCTACGGAGCCATACGCACCCCCCGACCACCACTTCATCAATAGATTTGGTAACTGTTCAGCTACTCTCCTTCGCCATCTTCTCAGGACTCGGCAACGGATTCGCGTTTGCACATCCGCCTATTCGAGAGCGTCGCAGTACACATGAAGCATCCGAGGAGATCAATACTACGAAGCCGAAGAGGTTCGAGGACCGCTCTCTCCATAAGGCATGTGGTAGACGTCAGACGCAGCGGCGCTGAATATTGCGTGCCTTGGCCCACTTCCAAATACAGCTTCACGACCTTACGTGTCGTCTTAAAGCACATCTATGCCTACCTGTTGGCCGGTGAGTGATTAGTACTCCTCTGGTGGATCTTTCGCTCACGGCGTGGAAAGTGCTCACCCGGCAGCAGTGTCTCATCGCGAGTTCGCCGTAGCTCTTGTCAGCCAAGTCAAAGCAGAAGATACAAATTCCCATAGACGTTTGCGTGCACAGTGGTCTACCACAGATGCACCTATGTAGCGGAACGTACAAGATGGAGGTCGTCTGCAGGCATCTGACGGCGCCAATTACGGGCCCTGGGAACTCCTGTCAGCACGCCGTAACGTTGAACGCCATCGATCAGCTATCGGGCTCATGGGAACTGGCGACAGTGCGGGAGCTCGAGAGAGCGTTATCACTCCTCTTGATTTCAACGCCATCCTTGCCCCCCACCATCGCTGACGACCTACGAGATGGGGCGAATCGTGACAAGACCTCGACAATCCAATCAGGGAAGGTGTAGTCGCTGAGTTGCCGACTTTGAGCTGTCTGCCCTATCACTGAGCGGAAAGGTAGAGCTCCCGAGCTTCCTCATCTTGCGACGTCCAATCCGATGGATCCAGTCGATACTCTGCCGATCCAGACATCCACTTCCAAGAATTTCCGCACGCAGTATACAGAAGACGCATTGGATTTCGGCCTTGCTATCGACAAGAATCCAGCCCGATATCTCGAGGCTGTCCGTCTACCGTATGCTACGAACTGTCAGCCGCAAACAACAGAACTAGGTGTAACCGAAACAAATGCATCACCGCCGAATTAGTCGCAGATGTTCGGAATTCTGGACACGTCGGACTCAGCAGATCGTGTCTTCCTGCGGCGATCTTGCCACCCGGCCTATCAAACCACGGAGCTAGACTGGCCATTGTGTCGTTCATTACCGTTCCCCAGACATGGCACGGGATTGTGCTTCGCTAGAGGTGCTAGCTTGCCAAACCCTATCGTCGTGCGTATGCCTCGAGTATCCATCGTTGGCCGCTTACGGTTCTACGTTATATGACGCAGATATCCGTTACGGTGGCGAATATGCGTAAATGGCTATCAGTATCTAACGCATTTGCGAATAATGTCTGTTGGTCCGACCCACGACCCACAGGAGTCCCGACCCGGCCTTTGTCGCAGAGTTCATACACGTGGGCGAACCTAGCGACACCGTATGCACATATCCAGGGTTCCATCCATCCTCGCAGCCTCGCGGTAGGTCGATATCTCAGACTTCCTTTTTCGGACATCCTTCGTTCCACCAATCTGCTCGCGGTGATGCTGCCAGTAGGCATATAAGAAGTAATCTACGGCACTAACCATTCAGCGTATTTTCCTTCAATCTTTCTCTCATTCAAGTTACTCTACCCATTAGCCCACACGCCGCCAATTCTCTCAAGTCTTTGACATCATGGCCAATCAGCACCATGAAATTTCGGTTGTACGTACAAGTGTACGTCTACCTCGTGAGATATCGCTGACCGCCCAATGATCAGGATTGCCCCCCTGACATGGTTATGGTACCTTGGGAGCCGTACAAGTCACCAAAGAAGCAGTTTGGAGTACAAACGGAACAACCGGTTCGGTTCTATGTGAATAGGCAACTGGGTGCTCCCTTGAAGCCAAGAACGACCAAGGAGCTACAACAGCTTGATGGTCGAAATACGCCTCTTTTTACTCATTGCGGAACCAAGATCACATTCGTAATCCAGGTAAGCATCACGAACACCTTGCAGCGTATCTGGATATTATGTTCATGTATCGGATATCATAGCATCCCGGATACAAGTCGTTCAAGCCCCAAAAATACGCTCACTATAGACGCCACGGCACTCAGGTCTCGAATGATCGAGCGAAAGTCCTGAGGCAGGTGGCCGAAGTAATGGAGGCTTTCATTCAATTGGTGAGTCTGATATGTAGATTCACGGCCTTCATGCCCTGGCTGATTGTGTGTAGGCTGTACACGATAACGACAATCCTCTTTTCTTCGGCGCTGGCGGTGTCGGCCTCGAAGACTTATACTTGCTTGAAATCCGCCAGGTCGCCAAGGCATCTTTTCAGCCTATTCTCGCAGTGAAAAAAGAACGCGCTGTATGGGAGAGGTGTCCAGCATCGGTGATCGCAGGCACTAAGTATAATGGCGAGTGGCTCTCCAAGATCATACCAGGGATTTGTTTGCCAGATGTCGAAGAATCCGTGGTTCAAACGGGGGCTGTAAATTATTCGGGCCGTGGATACGCAGTAAATCCAATGTATTGGGGACTAGCGGAGCCTGGAGTTCGCTCTCTACTTGTATCCCACAAGCTGTAGAAAGTGTAAATATAGACTATGCGAGTCCTCAGTATTTAGTCTAAGGTATATGATAAGATAGGCCCAGGGCAATATCAGCTACATCACATGACTATCACATGACCAAAAAGTGTCACTTTTCCGTCACAAACGAGGGATCTGATTGGGCTGATGGGGCAGAACGCTAGCACGAAAAGGCAATCGTCACAGCTGTCACAGTCATGTGATGTAGCTGATATTGCCCTGGGCCTATCTTATATCATGACTGTCTGATCGCGATTGAATATTACGGTGTTTTCTACTAGAAAACTTATTAAGCGCTGGATTATCCGGATAATTACCAGTGCCGACGCACGGCCTCATCTTCGACTTGGAGCATGAAGTCAAATCATAGAGCACATCCAGAGACGAGACCTGATGATGCCTTAGTCCTCTGTAGAACTTGCTGCAAGTATCCCATTCTGCGCTTTCGAGTGATTAAGTACTGATCTGAGTGCTGTTCAAGGCTAAATATCATTCCAACAGGAACAACATGCCATTTAGTACTATTCGGCATCTCTACCACTGGCACTAAAGACTTCTTCCAAGTCATCACTCATGAGCGATGCCGCCTTCTGCAGGAAACTCGTATGGGACTGCAGAGATGGCACTCCTTCATTGGAGTCGTCTCGGGTGTTTCTTTTTGACCTGGATTGCCTACCACAGAGTCATTGGCATCGCCCGGTGGTCAGGTAGCTACTAATACCCGTCACGGTGTTTTTCCCGTCCCTTGTCACAATGAGGCTAATGAAGGCTGGGCCAGAGGTATGTATGTCGACACATGTAAGGTAAATCCTGAAATGATCCCACTACTAACACCTGTTCCCTCTGTCCACGACATGGAAGTTGCCGAGATAATGTATGTTCTTGATGACACTCAGGCTAGCTGCGCTCAGGCTGTACCTCATATGACTAACGGGCAGCTTAGACATCAGTCCTGCCGTTGAGAAGCCATCATCTCGGTGATATTCCTCCAGAGACCTCTGAAATCTACGGAAGTCGAGAAGAGACTGTCAGCGACGGATAGTCATTGAGGAATTAAGTATTGCTATCCGTCATTCCAACCTCAAGGCCCTTGCATGTATGCCCTCTATTGTTTGTCCGTTTCTGGAGCGCTCACCGCCGGCTTTTCTGCACCTATCACAGCAATACTAACGCAATAAGATACCGGACGTGGCAAGGTGTTGTTGTCGTCATGCAGCTTCCCTTGGATGATTAGATTTCTGCCCACTGCGGATGAACGTAGATTTTTTCCCACCAACCCGCTGAAAACTCAAGGTTTTATGGGCGATGCATTGATGGTCGATGTGATTGTGCCAAGCCAGTCTAGTCACGCCAATATACAACGGCGGCTATAGGGTGGCCTCAAGTGCAGGGGGATCTCCTGGCCATCGGTCAGAATACTGATACCGATGATGCAACCCGGTTCTGGAGGCGAGATATCCTTTAACAGCTGACAAGGGACTAAACACCTAATAATAGGCTGTATACCAATCAAGACCCTATTGCACGCGTGGCAAGCCGCAGAGTGAAAGCGACGCATTTGGTATATCAGCCCGTCTTGGTAGAGAAGTGCATATACATCAAGGTGTTGTCTGGACGGATTAACCAAAGACGGGCATTTAATAATTCACCCATCCTCGCCGTCCGTGCCTGGAAATGTGCGCCAATAAGATGAAGAGCATATGTCTTCCTGCAGGCATATAGCAGGCAGCCATCTGTGAATCTATCATTCTGTGCGCAACCACCTTGTTTTAGGCAATAACTTAATTCCCTATCGCACCAGCAGACGTCTACAAGGGGTATGTATATAGAGAGGGGTCTCACAGGACCGTAGCCGGCTTGAATCCTCTCTTCCTTCAAAGTAAAAGGCCAGATAAGCCGTGGCATAGCGATACCATGCACCAAACCAAGTTCGTCGATCCCGTGGTACGTTCCGAATATCGCGATGACAGGATCAGAGCTAACTTTGGGACAGGACTGCCCATCTCACCTCGTTATCATCCCTCAGATACGCTGTATTCCTTCGAAGAAGCAGTATGGATGGACGTGCAGACCACCTATCACGTTCTCCGTCGGCAACGGAAGAGGTGTTCAATTGACGCAATTCTTGGCTTCCATACCGGCGCTTGACAATGGAGAGATGCCAGTGTTCGACGACTGTGGCACTAAAAATGCCATTGTCGCCCATGTGAGCTTCTTCGATTCGTATGTCTGCGTCCAGATTGACAGTGATAGCTCACCTAATAAATGATAGTTTCCTGGTCATGGACCGCTGAGAAAACAAAAATATTCTAGTAGGGGCAAAAAAGAGAAGAAAGTCTCAAATGATCGGGCAAAGGTCTTGACTCAAGTGGCAGAAGTGATGCAAGACTTCATAGAGACTGTAAGTTCTAATTCCTTCTGTCCTATGTGCACACTTGCCAGTGCTCAACCGCAGCCTGAGCGACATAGATGCAGTACCAGGAAGTAACAGGTCCGTTCAAGTTACGTTTTGGGCCCAACGGAGGCATCACACTCGAAGACCTGTACCTGCTCGAGTTGCAACAAGTGAGCCGTGCCTCGTTCCAGCCAATTCTCGCCGTGAAGAAAGAACGAGCCGCTTGGAAACACACAAACGAGTGCTCGTAGACCTCGAAGGGTGGGGTTAGCTAGCTGGTTGGGAAGCGTGGAAAGTTGAGTGGGGCTGGCACCGTTAATAGCTGTATGCGCTTGTGGCTTTGGGACCCGGGTGATGCCATACTCAAATCGCAACTTAAGTATGCCTAGTAAAAGTCTGGTAAAAGGCGTGAGCCGGCCCTAGACACTTACAAGTACTTTACTTACCTGGCATATGGAGCAGCTTCTGTACTACGTATCATGACGACCTTTGAAGCTACAAGCCCGGAGAGCGGTCTCCGCCATTAACAAGTCATTCCGCTGTTTTCATTGGCTGTGGACCTCAGCGTCACGTTACTCTGCGCTGATTCGCTGAGTTTGGTCCATTGATCCGTGATCCGGTCCGATCCTGTTCCGCGTCCGCGGGCGGGAGAGACAATGGTCGATTCCCCAAGTTTCTTTCGTTGTGCCCGTTCGTTTCTTTTTGCAACAACGCGTACGCCAGGTGAACATTCGTTAAGTGTCTGTCGTCACCTCTTTCTGGCGTGACGGAGTCACGGGTTCTGGCTAGTAAAGCCTGAAAGCAGTGGGCCGCAGGGTCGGCGACTGGCGTTAATCACGTAATGGTTTTCTGGTAAGTCACTTGAACGACTTTTGTCGCTGAGTCGAACTCACTAGTTTCACAGTCCTACATCAACGCTGCAACACAAGGATACAGTAAACGACATAGTGACCAGCATAAGTAAACCAGGCTTCCTGGTGTTATGCCGGACTGGATCATCGGCATTCACCAATCTTGGCACCCGGTCATAAACGGCAAGGTTGCCGATGATTGCGATGCCAAAGCAATACTTGCCATTTGTCCCGTATTAACTTGGGAACAGACGGCAGGCTCAGACTGAAGACCTATAGCTAGGCGGCTCTCGCACACACCTGGATTGAATCCGAAAAGATTTCAACGGTCGTTAGTGGTAACCCGAGAGTTTGCAACTTTGATTCTCACCGACGATGCCACCTGGCAAGGCAGTGCGAACTTGTTAACGTTGACTTCTCCTGCGCAAGTCCGAGTTCCAGGGGAGTGAATATCGGGCCTCCCATGTGGACCAACAATGGTCTCAGCAAGCCCCCAGCGAACAACCGATCGGCGGAGGCTGTGTGCAAAGTTTGTGCCCTCGCTACATAAAGACGTGATCTCCATAATGGTGAGCACCATTCTTTCATGTATCATAGGAAGATCATTACTTACTCCACCATGACCAGCCTTTATCGTCGTATTAATACCCTTTTGAGAGCGAGAGATCATCCGACGCTACTAGGAAATGCCTGCCCCATGTCCTGGCTAAAGAACGCGAGGTAGCATCCGCGAGGCTGTCTGCGGTTGCCAGCCAAATGTTTGTTGCACTTCATTTCGGGAGATCTCCAGGCACTTCGCAGCTACAAGAAGCATATTGCTGTTTATAGCAGTCCTACCACTTCCATGGCAGTCGTTGTCGCAAGCTTGTTCAAATCGAATGCTGACGATGACTTGCATGCTGCCAGTGCCCACAAAGGAGGAGTACGGCAAACCGTTGGAGATATGGGCGAACCATCCAGTTAGGATCAGGTTACAGTGAGGCAAACGAGCTATATCGTCTCTTGTGCCTCTGATAATCAAGAAAGCCGATCCATGATCGGTGTTGCGTCGTGTTTCGGTGCGTACACTAGGCGATCAGACGAGACCAATCGACAACTCATAGCCGTCTTTTGGAGTCTCTCGCCCCTTCTGGAGATTATGGTTGGATTAGTCAGGGATGTTGCGTCTGTGAGCGATCGTTTTCCATATAATTCTGGTTTGTTGGACTTACCCGCTTCGTAATCTTAGTCTTCACATATAGTTATCGGCTCATAAAACTCCTCACCGTCCTACGGGACTGTAGTAACATGGACGTAGGGCGAAACGACCCGTGGGAAGGGTTAAAAGCTGCTTGGAGCTTCTCTGGAAGTGACGACTACGTCGGTCCGCGTGGCCAGAAATATGTCAACTTATGCATGGAAGGGGATGTTCATCAATGGACACGGACAGTCCCATCTTACGCTTTCTTTTGTCTCCAACGTTCTTCATCCAGAGCTGCCTCCTCACGTCGCATCCCCCAAGATTTCCTTACTCTCATCGTCAAACGGCAGCCGATCGCGGACGTTTCCAATGTCTTCCAACTTTCGCACACAGCCAAGCGCTTTATCCACGTTGTCATTAACTGAATCCGCTCTATCGCGATTGAGGGACGACGCTGACCTCGCCTCCACCGCAGCTGGCTTGTATGAAGAGACACATATACCGATCTCTCACTATCCAACCTTCCGACCGCCACTAGGATCAGGGCTCATACCGACACGGAACATCTCCTATCAAGACGTACTATCCAACTATCGACATACCTCAGTTCTCGATGTCCCTTTCATGGTTTTATCTGTCCCCCTTGATCCTTCGCTACAAGATTGCCATTATTATCCAAGGGCTGTGTGCAACGAAATGCTTTAAAACCCTGATCCTCGTGGAGGCCCTCAGGCCTCAGCTCTACCACTCCCACCATCTAGACAACTTCTGACCTCGCAGACGACTCGTCGATGAACATAACACCCGTAAGTGATCTCGACGTCGCTCACACTCATCACGACCTTACTGGCAATTTGCACTGCTCCCCTTCGTCAAGATTCCTAACGCTGCTGAACAGCCTGTTGCCCGTCGACAATACGGGTTTCAGCTCCAAGATCCCCTTCACTTCATAGCACCGAATGGTCGCCCATTTCGACTAGCTACGGCGTACGAGGAACGGGGACTACAGGGCCTTCTCTTGAACCACGACCACCATGTTTTAGAGACAGCAGGTACGAAGTACACCATCCTCATACACGTACGTTATCTCTGTCACCTGTGCTCCCAGGTTCCATGCTGATAGACTCAATAGATTGAAGGTCAACAAAAGTTCACCAAGCAGAAGTACGCGCATCTCCGCAACGGACTACGCACTCTCGGCGGCGTGGCCAAGCAGATCGCAGAAGTCGTCGAGGAATACATTGACCACGTACGCCGCACGATCTTTGCTTACTCTTGAGCCTTCGTCTCACCTCGTCTTAGACAAGGCATAACGTACCTTCTCAGACAGATGATACTTGGCGTCTCGGTCCTGGTTATATCGATTTCAACGATCTCTATCTCCTCGAACTCCGTCACGTTGCGAAAGCATCGTACCAGGTTATCCTTGGCTGCAACGCCAATGCCGTCACAACAGGCAATCAAGGTCACAATGCATAACCCTATCATGCAGTGTTCCGGGGCGCAGTGATTCTTCCAAGCCTACTGTCTTGATCGACTGCTGAAAGATATGCTCACGTACACTCTATGCCAATCCACTATCATCTGCTTTTCCGAGTCTACTAGTGTGTCTTCAAATTTCTTCGGAGTATTTTATGCATATGGCCTTATGTACCTCGTAAATACATGATTATATGTATATTTCTGTCCGTTTCAATGACCTAGCGTTCCACACAAGTCGACGTTTATGCGTCTGTGAGCAAAGTATTCAAGGGCTGCCTAACCCACCCGCCACATTCATGGCTGCTGCCCACCCGACATGTACTTGGTTGGTGGGATTCCAAATACCGCGTGACTGTAAAGGAGTCACTTAAGCGGTGTGGCGCAGCACCAAAAGCACGCTATCCTGCGAAAGACCGGTATCCTGTGCAATGTGCACCATCATGCACATCCGCCGCTGTGGTACAGCAACAATTTGCAAAGTGGACAGCAAAAGGTAACCAGCAATACATATATACATGAGTAGGATCGAACTCAACGGTTCAAATGGTGAAATTACTATGCGTGACAATATAGCGGTGGAGTAGCGTAGAACCAAGGGACGGGGGTCGAATCACGCTCTTCCTTTGCTCTTGCCGTTCGTCTTCGCCTTCGGCGCAGCCTTCTTCTTCGGCCTGTCCGAATCGTCGGACTCGTGACCCTTACCGTTTTCGATACGTTTCTTGTCGGCTACGTGAGAAGGCATATTAGCCTTCAAGTATTAGCACTAGTCGTATACGGGACGTACCTCGGGCAGCTTTCTTCTCCAGCTCGTCCCAGTCCTCACCTGAAGATTCTATTAGCATTACCGAGACAACGGATGAGGCACCTCAATGAACACGAACCTTCACTTTCGTCATCGAAGTCAGAACCACTCCCTTCGTCCTCGCTAGCATTGCTGCCATCGGAGTAGTCACTTTCCTCGTCCTCGCTCTCTGAGCTTGATTCAACTTCAATCTCAGCTTCGAACTCTGACTCCGATTCAGAGTCATCGTCTGCGTCGCTCTGATGGCGGCGGCGTCAGTTTATCCATGGATGCGCGTATTCGATCGATCATCCGCTTACCTCTTCAATAGCCGTTCCCCCAAGGAAGGTCCATCCACCTTGCTGGAAGAAATCATAAGGGTTGTCGTTGATGGTCTTCATGATAGGACCCCAGTTCAAGTTAACGGGTCCCTCGGCTAGAGGTATGTCGACGGAGCTGTAAAGTGTTAGTTTGTACTGCGCAAACAAAAGCACCGACATGAATACTCACTCCAGCCACATTTTTACGTCGTCTAGCTGGGCACTGGGGATAGAGTTGATGTGTAGCGGGGTCTTCGTGAAGTCTTTGAAGATGAGCACCATATCGAACTGCTTCAACCCGAACTGGACACGTTCTAGAGATGCAATTTCGATATCGGCAAGTGTAACCACGAGGAACGGCGGATCGGACAGAAAGACCAGGCACTCGGTCGTCGGCTGCAGACGAACGTTCTGACGGATAGGAACACCTTCGAACGAGAGCTCGCGGAAGGGAATGTCCACCTCGAGGGTGTCACCAGTCTGCAGATCGTCAGTATCCGTCCATCAAGCCAGGAAAGAGAATCCGCTTACCGATTGGGTGGCAGCTTCTGCGATCTTCTCGGCGAATGCTTTGAACTCCCGATTAAGCAATTGACGACGCTTGCGCTCTTGTTGTTCGAGTTCGATCTCATCCTCGTCGCCGTAACGGTACTTGCGTTTGCGGTTTCCAGTTTCATCAAACTGAACATCGGACGCCTCTCGGAAGAATTGTACGTCCTGCATAGCCAAGGATGAGCACGGCTGTGATCATACGAATACAGATAGTTGACTCACATGCGCCTTTTTCTTTCCGATCATGATGGGAGCCTTGAGGTGTACATGCACGATTACGATGAGTTCGTGGTCGCAAGGCTGGAAGAACAGATGCTTGACATTGCTGAACAGGATATCTAGGAGCGGAGGAAGCTCAGCATATGATTCAGACAGTAGAGGGAGTAACCTCACCAATCTTCTGCGAGCCCATCGGCGACTGATAACGCAGACCATTTTGATGAATCTCGACTTCGCCAGGAAGACGCTTTCCATCGAGAGCGGGACGGATGAAGACTTCAGGGAGCTTCACAGGTCGCCTGCCCTTCACTTCAATCAAGGTGTCCTGCTCGACGACGTCCGCCATCTCCTTCTTCTGTTGCTCGCGTTTGTTGACTTCCTTCTTGAGTTCAGTGATCTGCTTCATGATATTGTCGAAGCGGTGACCATCGGTCGATCGGTAGGTCAAGGAACGGATAAAGGTAGCATCAGGGTCTTCAAATGGCTATTTAAAGAATGATCAGAGATAGCCGAGGCGTAGAGTCACGTCGACGTACTGTGTCCTCCTTCTTGCCAGCGAGCTGCCCAGGCGTTTGGAAGTTAATACGCAAGAACGTGAACTCGCCCTCGTCATTCTTGCTGACATTCTTAATGGCGTTAATGTGGAAGGGCACGGCAAAACCGTACACGGGAAGGATAACGGTTTGCGCCTTCCTATCGACGAAGATCTGAGATGGAGATAGATCAATACATATGTTCAAACATAAAAAACAGACTAAAACATACACGCATGTTCTCGACTTCTCGCGGCAACGCGGCTTCGCCCTTGTAACTCGTGAAGCGTTTCCACGTTTTGCCTTCTTTACCAGCTAGGCCGCCTCCGCCTTCGGAGAATCTTGCCAGACCCTCGGATTGGAGCTTCTGATGCAGCTCCCTCTGATGCTCGGCAATTTTGTTCACAGTGCTCTGCAAGACCTCTTCTTGCGCCGCGCTGCGCGTCTTCGTACGCAGCACTTTGCCGCCGGCGGTCTTGTTCTTGGCTGGGGAAGCGTTGCCATTTTTACCTGGTTTCGCAGTTGGTAGCTTCTTCGCCGGCTTAGATACCTCCTCGTCTCCATCTTGATTGAGGAAGAACATGGTATCTTTGACTGACTTGACGCCATAGGTGAGAGGGGTGGCCTTGTCGCCGTTGACAACGACAGTATCCACGAGATGTAAAGCATACCTATCCAAGTCAAGATCAGTTATTTACGATAGGGAACGCGCGACCTACTTCTTTCCACCCTCTTCGAGATCTTGGAAACCAAGAGCAAGGTTGAACACCATGCCGCTCTTCAGTTTTCTGCTGTTCTTAGGGGACAGTAGATAAGCGGAGTCTCGGAACTCCAGACCGGTCTACAACCCAGAATGTCAACGATCACCCATCAAACTAGTCGAGTAGCCTTACCCCATGCCCCACGTTCTTCACGAAGTGCTTTTCCAGCTCTGGCTTCTTCTCCTTTACGAAGTCCAAAGCGTGTTGGTATACATCACGGCCTGTCACGCCCTCCTTGATGAAGGAAAGGAGCTCTGCTTGGAGAGATATGAGGAGGTTGTAAATAGCTTCTTGCTCCTGTAATTCGGTGATGATCGTCAATAACACTGACCGAGTAGCGCAAGAACAGCGAGCTGACCTTGCTAGGGTCGACAATAAAGCTACGTCCAAGGTTAGCGCAGTAACCCTTGTACCGCATACCGAGAGCGACGAGGAAGACGCCCTTATGAGAGATATCGTCTGGAGACGACTCGGCTGTTGATCGTAGGTCGTACCCGGTGCTTGTAGACTGTGACTGGATGATAGGAGGATAACAGAACTCGGTCGAAGACCAGTCCACCTACAAGACTACGTGAGTTGGTAACGTTTTCTGGCGACAATTTGTACTCACATCGTTCAAACCCTTCCCTTTCTGCCAAACTCGCATGTCCGGTCCCTTGGCATTGTCACCCTCACCGTACCCCAGCCTGCCTTCTATCTGACTAGCGAACGCCTCGTGCGAGATCTTGGCCTCTCGGTCAAGGATGGTCTCCAGCTTGACAGCTACATGGTGAGCAAGGAGTGTAGAAGTCAAGTGTGCCGCAGTTCGTATAGCTTTCTAGACATTTCACACGGCTCCTCAGTCTCTAATACCCGCAGAAAGCAATAACGAGCTTACCAGCTCATCCTCGTCTTTGGCTGCCATGAACGACGAGATTGCAGGCGCCATATCCACCAACTCAGGCTTCGTCGCCGCCTCAGAGATCACCTTGTTCCACTCATCGACCAGCTTCCCCGTGTGTGTCTCCTTAGTCAGGCTACCGACGCGTGCATGCGACGTATACGCTTCAGTGAATTTGGGGAGTGCATCAGTTGGCGGATCCTTGGCTTTTGCTTGAGCGAAAATCTCAACGGGAACGGGAGGATTCCCGTTCTTAATCTGCGACAATATCCTGGCTGATTGTAGGGTTAGCTCTCACAATGGGTATTGGGATAACACTGAGCGATGACGCACCTTTGGAAGCAGAGCAAAGGATAACGACGCGTTTCTTCTCAAAAAGAATGAAAGTAGAGGGGAACTCATATCCTAATAGCCATGTCTGATAGATAATGATTGTGTTAGCGAACTCGTGAAAGCTGCGCCAATATGGCATTGCATAAAGCGCACCTGGAACGCCGTTCCTTTTCTGGTAGGCTCTTCCTCCCCCGCAGGGTCCCCAGCAAGCAGCAACAAAGCCTCCGCGTCAGCTATAGCGCCATACTCGTCGTTTTTCCCTGCGTTCTGTGAAAAGTGTGGTTTGGTTTCTTGTGAGTATGAGACTGAATGACGACTGAAAGTTGCTCACAACCCAAGAATTGAGAATGAGCTGCAACCGCGAGTTGAACTGCTTCGTATTCAGCTGCACCTGGGCCGACATGCCAGCGTAGGTGGTGGTAAGAGAGAAAGAGAGCTGGTCAGCGCGTTCTGCTTGTGGCGAACAGTTATATGGATCACGGTCCACGTGGGCGAAGGTCACGCCTATGGGCGCTACCTAGGGCGCCTTGTCGTCGGCCTGTGGGCCCACTCATCAAGTCGCCCGCCGAATACGCGCCTCGGACTCAGCTCATAACCGTGACCACTTGCATCTCGCCAGCGTGAGTCCGGTGACAAAAGACTTTCTTGTACTCGAACCACGACGACCACCGCATGCTAAGCTCTTTCTTTGTCTAAAGAAATTCATCGACGGCCACCAAAGCGTTGAATTGCATCTGACCAGGTCTTCTCCGCACAGTCCGCACAGACAGCCGACTTTCCGTCATGTCTGTACAGAACTATCTTGTCACAGATGATCTGACCGTAATCCTGGGTCTGGCCGCTGCGGGCCTCTTTCTCCTTCACAATCTTTACAAACCCCAGTCGCTCGTTCATCCTATACTCTTGGGCAGACAGAGCGATGTCTCACGCGTCCGCAATCCGAAGGAGAGCGCCATTTACCGGAACTATAGTACGGGTATGATGGGCAGAGTGAGTTGCAGTTATCATTTCAAAAGGATGTGTTTTAATGGTCGTTGTTATCGTTGGTAGTTCCCTCTTCGACCTGCCAAGGAGCTACACACACTCAAAGATCTCGTGAGGTCTGAGCTGGACGGTCCACGGACGTTATGGACTACCAAGGTAAGAAACAGTACAGTGCCAAGTCGATGAATATCTACTGAACTTCTTTTAAGATAACAAACCAAGAGTTGCTGAAGCGCGTTTCGGCATTTGGTACAGGGCTAGTCAAGCAGGCCGGACTTGTTCCAGGAGATTCGAACGTTCTCCTCCTCTTAAATGACGGACTGGGTGAGGCAGGTTGACAAGTCCTTATTGCACACCTTCTGACTGGAATATATAGAGTACTTGATCTCGGATTTGGCACTAAGCTCCCATTCTATCCCTTCGTTCACCTTGACATCCAGCTCTCTGCTGTCCGAAGTCCTTGATGAGCATTCCCCAACAGCAATCATCGCCCACGCGGACTTCCTCCCGCAACTACTGGAACTTCTGTACGACGCCAACGAAGAGACAAACCACACTATTATCGTCGTTGGCCAACCAGATGCAAAACTCGCTCGTCAGATTCGTCAAGTGCGCGTCTTACAATGGGACGATATCGAGCGTCAGGGCGCTCAGTCTGAGCCTATCGAAGTGCCAACGCCAGGTTGGTACAAAGAACACTCTAGCCGGTACACAGTACTGATTTTATTTCTCAGAACCCTCCCAAGTGTTCACTGTGTCGTTCTATCCGGATCCCTCTGGAAAGCTTCTCGGTGCTCAGTTGACCCACCAAAATATCACAGCCGGAGTAGCAGCGATTCGCGCGCTATTCCCAACATCAGGAACGCTGTCTTC
>JAXQGX010000081.1:0-27412 GCA_037040455.1 Irpex sp. P115-07
CCCAACGGATGCGCCATGGGGGATGTCGGGTTGATATTCTGCGCAAGATGAAGAAACCGCGGTATATTGAGGAAGAATCCCAGAGGTCCGGCATGGGGAACAAACGCATCTATGCTGCAGACCTATGTGAGTCTGGCTCATCGTGTGTTCGGGACAAGATGATTCTCACAGTGCTTTAACTTCCTGAGCCGTTGGCTCCGTACGAGCGGGGTTCTCCCTCACAGGCGGGGAGAAGTCGACCGAAGACTGCGATGCTAAATAAAGTCAGTTATATCGGGAGGAAATACCGGAAACAGACTGCAGATACGTACACATTTGCATCGGTGCGGGCAGGAGCTGGATGGAGTTCTCTCCAGGCTCTTCGAGATCACGAATCCGAGCTTCAAGCAGCATGATATTTTCCTCCAGCATCTGGGTTCTGGTCAAGCCTTGTATATCTCCTGGATATTCGCAGTCGTCCGGTTTGCCCTTATTGTAGCATTGGATACAAAATGGTCTTGCGGCATTGCAGCGCTGCATATAGATAGTTCAGTATGGGTTGGCTGTGATTCATCAGCGTGACAAACCATTTTACGCCTGCGACACGGAAGGCAAGCTGCTCCTCTGCAAAAAAAGCAGAGACCTTTAAGGATTCAGCACGAACAACTGGAACGGAACTTTGGTACCTGGGGAGTGCTGCCGATTGAGGAGTGTGACTTTGTGTGGGCGTAGTGGCCATGGATTTGCGCTCGTTCACTGGTTGAGGATGTCGTTGTCGACGCACAGTGTGCTGTTTGTGCTCTGAGGCGAGCATGCCTTATAAAGTGGCCGACGCTCAGTGTCTTTAACAGCTCCAGCTCTTGCATGCTCATCGTCCTTGACACATTCTTTGACTTCATGATCGCCATTACTGCCAGATTATTAAGAGGGCGCAGTACGGGATCTGTGAAGTTCGGGCGGGAGAGGCCCACCGTTCCGCTATTGCTTTCGGAGGGGTAAGTTCCTGAGCAATAAAGAGAGGAGGCACTGTGTCAATGACTAAACCGCGTCATTTACAACAACATCCATTTCAGGCTCACCTTCAAGTGACACGCGAAGAGGCCCACTGCTTGTTCCGGATGATGAGCGACTGAAGCGAGCGGTGTACCGAAGGTGTTCTCCACAATCGGAAATCTAACCTCAGCGTCTGGATTAGTAACCGGCATGCCGCCGTTGCCACAGGTACAGCCCAACTGAGCAGAACGCTGCGTCTCAGTGCAAGAACTGAGTAATGGGCTGCATAATAATGGGCAGGCTCGGCCTACGGGCATATAATCGTAACCAACTGATCGTCCCGTAGCACTTATGCTAGGGAGTCCGAGTCGGAGGCAAAGTTAAAGAATCACTTACCGTGTTCGGTGAGTCTATGGGCACCGTCACAAGCGGATCGGTGTTGCTAAGAAAGACTGTAGCAGACTGTAGCATGATCATTTCAACCACTAAGTATGATCGGCCGACACAATTATTTGCCCATGGGTATAACCACTTGAGAAGGGATAATAAATACAGAAAAATCCATTGACAGACTGAGTCTCACCACTAGCCCACGCTCTCCAAAAACACCAGCAACCTCCAAGAACATCACGACGCTGCTACTTTGTGTCCCTCTTGAAATACGGGCTGTTCACAGCTGTGGCCTGTATCATCTCGAATATTGTCTCTCCAATACCGAGATAGCTGTCGGTAACTGAGCGCAAGGTGTTGTCACCTATAGCAGCGGTGGATGGGCTAGAGAGGGAGAAGATCAGCTGAAATATAGATAGATACTTGCATACGAAGCACATACGAGAATCCGCTGGTCTTCTTCACGCCCGCCAGGACTGTTGACACTAGAACTGCATCTACAGCATAGTGAAAGAGGCGTCCCAGAGCCATTGTTCAAGCAGTGTCTCGACGAGTAGGTGGTAAACGATAGATGTGTATAGATTATGTGCCCAGAATTGTTTCCCAAAGCTTTAAATGGGCTAGCAGGCCGGTAGGCGTACGTGGTCTGCGACTGAGAGGACGAAGCTGGTCGGCGTCGGCAGCTGCACTTCGTGGATTCGGTCGATATTTTCCCACGGGTGATTATGTATACCACGAGTTCCTTCGCCGAGTGAGCTTTACATCCTGCTACCACATGTTTTGGCCTTTCACTGCATCGTACTCCTCTATGGCATGTCAGTTTCATAGCGCACTGCAGATCCTACGGTATACTTGAAAGTTAAAGTTTCCAGCTTCTGGCCGTACACCTGGCAAGAACGAGGCCGATAAACAACGGGGCTGGTGTCCTCGATGCTGGCATCTCCGTTTGGCAATCACCGCCCTTTACCAAATCGTTTGCTCTGGGGCAGGTTCGGGAAGGCTTCTATTGAGCTTGACTTGAGCAGCGGCAGCCACATTACTCTATCGTCTTATCAGACTGCCCACGGTTGGACACACTTTCAAATTGCCTTCAAACGTTGGGCGTATGCCAGACTACGCCGCCCTGGCCGGACCCTCTTAATCTCCTTCGACGACTCTATATAACGGTGGTCTGTCGATCTGCTTACCTGAAGGGTTGTTCTCCCTTGTAGATTCCTGTACAGCCACTATGGATTATTCTCACGAAGTCCCCCACTCCCAGCTGCTCGTTGTGAGGGGCAAAGAGCCATTCAACGCTGAACCAAAGGCCTCAGCACTTGTCGAGTTCCCTATCACGCCGGATGATCTAGTGTACTGCAGGAATCATGGGCCGGTTGAGGACCTCGATCGTGAAACCTACATCTTGACTATTAAAGGCAGTCGAGGCGACAGAAGATATACAATGCATGACCTGGAGACCAGATTCCAAAAGAATGAAGTTGTTGCTGCATTACAGGTCCGTGATACCTTATCCTCCCGAGTGGCCCTCTTCCTTGACAGGTGTTATACTCTAGTGCGCAGGCAATAGACGGAAAGAGATGGCTCAGATCAAGAAGGTGAATGGAATACTATGGGACGACGGTGTGGTGTGCAACGCCAAATGGGGAGGCGTACGATTGCGCGATGTTCTTCTCGACGCAAATCTGGAGTTCGAGAACATGGCGCATGTACAATTTGCGTCTAACGTGACCCCTTGTGAGGATGACTCCTACTATGGTGCCTCGATTCCATTGCAAAAAGCTATGGACAAGGAAGGAGATGTCCTCGTGGCTTGGGAGGTAAGAACATGTGCTTTACCACTCTCGCACGCTCTACATGCTCAATCCGTATGAAGATGAACGACGAATATATGTCTCCCGACCGTGGGGCTCCATTACGGCTTGTTGTCCCTGGATACTGCGGTGCACGCTGGGTCAAGTGGCTAGACACGATGAGGGTGTCTCCCGAAGAGTCGCCCAACTACTACCAAGCCAGGGACTACAAAATTTTACCGCCTGAGGTATGTGCCAGCTTGCGCAAATGAGCTTATAATGACTCAGTGTAACTTCAGATCGAAACGAAGGCCGCGGCTGCCCTAGTATGGCCGAATTATCCATCTATCACATCTCTCAACTTGAATTCAATCGTAGCTTCGGTGTCCCTGAGGAAGAATAAGGATAATTCGCGCTCTCTTCTGGTAAAGGGATACGCCACCCATTACATGGCCTCCATCGTGACGAAAGTTGAGGTTACCACCGATGGTGGCGAACACTGGCAACCGGCCAGAATCACCTATCAAGAGGGAAAATGGAGCTGGACATTGTGGGAGGCATGCTTGGATGGCGTTGCTGAACACGGCACTGTGCATTGCCGTGCGTGGGACTGTAATTCGAACGTCCAGCCTCAGGAGTGCAAGTGGAACCTCAGAGGGGTTGCGTATAATCCGTGGGGCATTGGAAAATGGTGAACAGAACGTGGCATGTGGTGGAAGCAATGTTATTTCTGGTACATATTCTTTGGATGAATTGTGGTATTGATGTATTCCGAGCAACAGGACCTGTTTTTCGTTAACCAGGTATTGTCATGATGCGCTGCTTGCTGGATGTGAACGACACTCCGGGTTTGGATGTGCAGACCACGAGCACGACGGCTTCAATCACGTCTGTCAATCTTCATCTTACCTGGACGAGTCGTTTGTGTCGAGGTACGTCTCGTGCTCTGACCATCGTAACATACGCACTGACATATAAATATTGGTCTTGTTTCACGTTAGGCTCATGGATCATATGCATGGGTGGTGCAATGCAAGGAGCTTGACCGAAGTAACCTGGCTACAGCCGAAGCGCTGAGGACTGAAAAAGCAATTCATCCCGAGCTCCCCCACCAAACAAACCAGTTCGGGGTGCTCAGATGACTTGACGAGGGTTTCTCGTTCATATGGTCGAAAAGGTCTCATAACAAACAGTGGCTATAGTCGCCAGTAAGTGGGTTACACTTGACCGTAGCAACGAAGCTGTATCGGCGCTAACCCTGGAGTCCTCGGACGCTTGAAAGTTCGCCAGAGAGGAGGCCACGGTCGCTCGCGCTCTAGGGACACCTCTACGCGTACGAACATATAGACATTATTGTTCGAGGTGCGATGGCCACTGCGACCATCTTTTGCATCTACTCTTTGATTGATACGACATAACGAGCTCAATACCTTATCGCAATGGAGTGCACATGGTGCTGCTTCTTTTGCTGACCCAGAATTCTCCGTCGTTGACCCCGGTACGCTAACATTAACCTAACTTGAACTTCACGCACGAGACTCTCACAAACCGTGGTTCTGTGATACATACCGTGATCTCGCCCACATGGCGGGCTGAGGTCGCTCGACCTTGTCTACATGGTGACGCTTTCTATCTAGGTCACGTCCTCGTGGGCAGCAAGCTCAGCGGAAGCGCAACTGCAGAAGTTTCCTCTTCCGGTGACGTTGACCATGCTCTTCAAAATCATGGGACGGATGTGAATATGAGTGATGTGACCTCTGCTTTCGTCTGACTTTGCTTATGACCATCCAATAGGCGACTACCATTTGCTTCAGCATTGACACCAGGTCCGGAGGTTATATATTTTCATACTATCCACACAATACCAATGGAAGAAAATCGGCCTCTTTGGATAGTCGCCCAGCGTCTGGTTGGGCTTTACGGTGGCTCGTGAGCAGGATCGAAGCTCGATCTTCGCTATGGACGTGATAGCACAAGTACTCTTCAGGCGAACCGTGCATCTAACTATAATGGCGAGTCAAATCCAGACGTCTCCGAGCTGATACTGATCAGTGTTCATTGTGCAGCGAAGACGCTTATGTTATACACGCATGGCCAGGGGCACGATATCTGTTCTCGAAGCCGTCTCGACATGCGATAGCACAAGGCAGGATGAGGAAGATGCTCTACTCGGTCTCGCACCTGACCCTGCTGCGCTATTTTTCTAGGATATAAACCCCGGGGACAATGTCGAGAGGGACCTCAGTGCGAGAACACATCTTCACTACTGCATAGTCCTCGATATGCTGTCTTCTCCCTTTTCCGCGATGCTCGCCTTGGTCAGCGTATTAGCATCCACCCTTATCCTCCCGGCAACGGCCTTCGATACTACGAGAAATGACAACGTATGCTCGTCTGCTTGCTGAACCAGCGATTTACTGATCTTCGTCTATGATTAGGTCGTCGCGTATGTGGTGTTTTGCTATCCACGTCTCTGGAATACTGACCATGATCGTGTAGCTACTGGGGTCAAAATTCCTATGGTGCCACAAACAGCAACCAAGCTAACTGGCAGAAGTCTATTGACTTTTATTGTCAGGTAAGTCACAATGTTATACACCTATCACTATGATTGCTATATACTAACCATATCCCGTAGGACAACTCCGTTGATGTGTTGCCCATTGCATTCTTGAATGGTGAGATCTCTCAGAAGTGAGTAATGAAGATCTACTCACCAATTCTACGTGGAATGAACAGTATTCTTCGGTGCCGGAGGGCTTCCTTCAATTGACCTCGCCAACGTAAGCCTCCTAACTTCCGCTTCTCCATTGACACGATAATCTAACAAAATTAACCACATCTCACAGACGTGCAACGTCAACGACGACCCGGTCTTCGCAGGTTCCCAACTTCCGCAGTGCACTTTCCTGGCCTCAGCCATCCAGACTTGCCAATCAAAGGGAAAGATCGTAACTATAAGTCTTGGTGGCGCGACCGGAGCCGCAGGGTTCACTTCGGACTCTCAGGCTACTGCTTTTGCCGATCAAATCTGGAACCTCTTCCTGGGTGGCTCGAGTTCGACTCGTCCCTTCGGAAGTGCGGTCCTGGATGGGTGCGTATTGTCAATCATCATCTTCGCTGTGGTTACTTACTTGACATTCATTACGTAGTGTTGATCTGGATATTGAGGGAGGTTCTACGGCTCACTTTGTCGCCTTTGTCAATCAGCTAAGGAGCCACTTCAATGGTGCCAGCAAGAAGTGCGTAGGGACTCTTCTGTGATCCTGACGCAGCTGACGGGGATGTTAATCTTCAGGTATTATATCACTGGTGCTCCGCAATGCCCCTTCCCAGATGCCTATCTCGGAGAGTACGTGGCTTTCCATTCTGCTATGAATAAACCTCAGCTAATGGATTTTCCAGCTTGATCAACTCTGTTGGGTTCGATGCCGTCTACGTTCAGTTCTGTAAGCAGTCAACAAGCTGAATCGGAGAAACCTAACTGACCCCAGACCCACAGACAACAACTACTGCAGCGTCAGCGGCACCCAGCCCAACTTCGATACCTGGGATAACTGGGCCAAAACTCAATCTCCTAACAAGAACGTGAAGGTCTACCTTGGTGTTCCAGCATCTCAATCTGCCGCTGGAAGCGGTTACGTGCCAATCAGCTCGCTGGCCCCGATCATCCAGTCGTACAAGGCGCAGTACTCTTCGTTCGGAGGTGTCATGTTCTGGGATGCTAGCCAAGCTTACGGTATGTGCCCTCCTTGCATAACGGCATATTTTATCCTAAGACATATTCTGCCCATTGTAGCGAACAATCGGTTCGACGCAGCGGTCAAGGCAGCGTTGCAAGGCGGATCGAACGCACCTACTCCACCTCCCACGACGAGCCACACCACTACCACTACTTCAAAGACCACAACTAGTACTCCTCCAACTACGAGCAGCCCTCCCTCGTCAGGTGGTAGTTGCGCCGGAGTTAACGCATGGGTCAGCAACGTTGCGGTGAGTGCCACCATGTCCACACTAGTTTTAAGACTAGTTTTACTCATGTCGTATACGCACGATAGTACAACGGAGGCGACAAAGTCGTATACAGCGGCCATCTCTGGACTGCGAAGTGGTGGAGCTACGGCGACGCGCCGGGAGGTTAGTCACCACAGCACGATCACAGGGAAGGCAGTGCTGACTTAGTTATTCAATATCTAGGAGCTGCGGGAGACTGGCAGGACGACGGCGCATGCACGTCTACCAAGCTCGCGGCTGGCCAGTTCATCAAGAGCCATTACGAGGAGAAGGAGGTGCCCAAGGCTGTCCCTGTTGAGACTCCCAGCGCGAAGCATTCGCGGTTCTTCAGGTTGTGATAGAAGTCTCCCGTTTTTGTGCGGTTTGAGGGCCTGGAGAGTTTCATGTGTGCCCACTGAATTCCGGAGGGTCCTATTCTAGCTAGAGGTTATTTATATTCTGCTTTGTACGTTTCCCATTGCTGTCGTTATCTCCATACTATGGATACCCTTGCACATTGAAGAATGACTGAATTAAGGCCGGGGGTGACCGTGATTTTCAAGCAAACGAGAGTTATCAACCACTTTCTGGGCCGTCAGGACAGTTCTGCGCCCTGCAGCTCATAGACTTGATAGTGTATGCTAAACTCGTGAGCTCAAACATACCAATATATCTCCTTAACCGCCTATATTAAGAGAGCTAGGGACTTGATAGGGACCTTGGGCATGATTAAGATGTGTAAGATATATACAGAAACAATTATCCTACAGCATTTCGTTCGGGTCAGTTTCTCATACTAATTCGGCATGCCAGCTTACCACCAGTATGACCAGCGGTCATAGCACAGCCTCTTCTAACTTTGACCCCAACACCTCGTAGCCTCGAGGGGCTTTCCTCTCCTGCCTCTGCTCCTGCTTCGTCCTCACTGCCGACGCAGGGACGTTCTCCACCTCTACCAACTCTTTGACCGCAAGGATCTTTCCAGCGTTGATAGGCGAGTGTTCGTGATAGACGGTTTGCATTCGTCTGTGTATGCCAAGCGAAACAAGGGTGCCTTTAATATGTTTGGGTAGGGCAATGGCAGAGCGGCGAAGGGTGATGCGGTAGTGTGTCAGAGGTTCGTTGGTTGCAGGAGCAGAATTTGTTGACAAAGCTCGAGTTTGTGGGCCATGTTGCCAGCGAGCTATATTTCTGCTGAGCTGTAAACTGAGACGTGATGAGGCCATGGTCGTTGCGGGTTGAGCTGTCGGACACTCAGACTTGTGGCGAAATTGCATTACTACGAAGGTAGTACAATTATATACATTTATTGCACAAACTTTTCATATCCCTGGTAGTATATCGGTTAGTACACGCGCCTGTCACGCGCGAAAGCGGGGTTCGACTCCCCGCCAGGGAGTATTTTTTATTTAGCCAGGTCACGAAAATGCCTGCCCTAAATTGCAGTTGCTGGACGCGTTCGGCCGCGGTCACGGTCACGGCGGTTTCTGTGCTTGGCCCACGTCTACTGGATACTTACTCAAAGAAGCAATAGTTCCATCGCAGACTCTCCCTATATATCATCCAAAGGATTCCAAAGGGTTCCAAGCACTGCTACGATCGTTTTGTGAGGGATGGCTTTCAGACGCGGGAACAAATCTAACAAGGTGCGTAGGGTTACCTCAATATACCACTTCACTCTTGCTCAGTTCCCCCACAGGTCCCCAATGTTAAACTGCGACCAGCATTACCCAATAAATCTCGCAAATCAAAGACCTCTCTCTCCTACGAAACGCTTCAACATCATGACTCCGGGTTCGATTCCGAGCAGGAGAACAGCTTTGTGGACATGCGAATACCGCGACCGTTCCGTGGTGTGGTTCTCAGCGCGACCGGCATAAACGACAAGGCGAGCATCCCCTCTATTGCTCCAATTGCTGGCGAGTAACTATTTTAAATAGATGTCGTTGTTCAAACGAGCAATCGAACTCGGGGCGCAACCTCTCAACGATCTAACAGACATTGTCACGCATCTGCTAGCAATAGAGCCTGGCAGTGAGAAATACAAGGTGAGCTAATCTCGTTTCTCTTGGACGTCTATTTCCACTTAACATTCCCAGTGCGCCTTGGAAAACAACATTCCCATCATGCATCCGTCTTGGGTAGAGGACTGTTATGACGTCTGGCTCAGAGGCGATGATGTCAATCTTGCAGAGGTGCGTACTATCTGGAAGTGCTGTATGAATTCTATTGAAGTATAGTTCTTGAATATAGAGTATCAAACAGCACCGGCTACCGATATTCGAGAATGTGACCCTTTGCCTATCAGGAGTAGTCGACGAGGATACAAGGGAGGAAATCATCCGAAGAGTCGAGGAAGAAGGCGGTTCTTGTGTGGAGAACATAGAACGACCTGTTAAGGTCACGCATCTCCTCTGCACGAGCGGCCCCGATAACATGTCCGAACGGATGCGCTATGCGGTCAAGTTCAACAAGCGTCGAGAAGCAGACATCAAGATCGTATGGATAGAATGGTTCTGGGCTTGCTTGAAAGCTGGTGGTGCGTACCATCTCACTGCTCAGTGTTAACAAATGACAGAATGATCACTAGGTAGATGTGACGAAGAAGCTTATGCTATCTCTAAGCCACGCCCAGCGCGTGCATCTACTCCTATAGGTATGTGTTGACTAAACGTAATATACTACTATCTGATCATGTCACAGCTGCATCTCCTCCACCTTGTTCCTCTTCCCCAGATGCTCGACCAAATCACCCTCTGCGAGTCCAGAACAGCTCATCAGTACTCGACGACTCCGAGAATAAAGACGAAGAAGAGGCCGCAGTGCCCATCAAACTCGCGCCTGCTGTTACCAACGAGATATGGGGGCTGCTACTGAAGAACAGGGGTTTCGAAGCGAAATCGGGAAAGCTGCTGCGCAGCCCTACCAAGTCGCGAGACTCCTCGCGTACGATAGGCAATCTTGAAGATACACCGACGAAGCCGAAGCCTAAGCGAAATAATTTGGAGAGGACGAAGTCTGGGGATGCTGACGAACAGCAGCGAAGTGTACTGAAGTCTCTTCGGCGAACACAACCTGCTGTCTCACGCACCAGCTCTTCAAGTCGTCTGCCACTTGCTGCCGAGGCAAGTAGGCCACATCTTGCGGGTGTCGTGGAGCCCTCGCTTGAAAATGTGCCAATTGCTGGCCCGTCGAACATGCCATACGCTGGCTCAGAGCCGTCTGATGGGAAACCGGGATTCTTCACAGGGCTCTCCTTCCGTCTTTTGGGCGAAGCGAGGAGCCCTCACGTCAAGAGTACGCTGGAAGAAGCTGGCGGTCGCGTCGTCAGTGAATCCTCCGACGATCCTGTGGACTTCATCGTCGTGCGGCTGGTTAGGTAAGCTCAGTCAATTCCTGTTCAACGTATCTCCGTCACTAAGTGATTCACCAGCGGGAGCAAGATATATAGAGACGAGGCGGATGAGAGTACCCGTCATCGGTATCGCACAGAGTGTTGGCTCGAACGATGTATCTCCGAAAGCCGCGTCTGTTCAGCCGACGAGCATATCTCATTTGTGCCACTGGCTATATCAGATCACATCCCGGGTAGGCTACTCCACCTCAGTAGTATACCTATAACAATTTACTGACGATGTTTGTTGGTCAGGCGCCAATGATTTCACAGTCAGCATATCTGGGCTGGAAGAAGCAGAGGCGTGCTGGGTTCGTCGGCTGCTTCGTGCTCTCGGTGGGTCTATTCCCGTATACGACAACATTGATGGCAAATTTGACGTTGACGTTCTGGTTTTGAAGGTATCAACTTCGCGCCGTCTTTCTCTCGAAGAACAACACATTTGCTCTGCCCGTCTCGTACCGGCGCGAAGCACGATAAGGCGCAGGAATGGGGTATACCTGTGGTTGGGATGGAGTGGTTGGTACAATTGATCGAAGGTGCTCAGATCCCGCGGTTGGTATCGGCTCCCGAACCCCAGACGGAGCTGAAGGTGGATACAAAGGGGAAGAGCAGGTCGAAGACGCCAGAACCACAAATCACCCTAAGTGGTAAGTCGTGTACTGGACGCTTATGTGAAGGATTCTAACGATCAATAGATTCAAATGATCTGGGCGCCGTTGACCAGTCCGTCGACGAAACGTACGGGGAATCGTTCGGCGACCCTATCGGTTTATTACCTGAACCGCAGGCAACAGAAGGCACCGAGTCTGCGACTATGCAATCCACAGAAGACGCATCCCGGCCACTATCGCTAGCTGAACTAAGAGAGGACATGTTGAACACGCACATACCGTCGTCAGAGACTCCCTCCCCGATCAAGCGGCCGTCGGCGTCGCCTTCGCCTGCTAAGATATCGAGAGAGGCTACTCGGGTGCTTCAGGAGAGCATTACTACTTTGCTGGGGAAACGGATGTCGTCGTCTGAGGATGCTATCAGTGGGCAAGCTCCTCGTCCGAAACGAGTACGACCGCCATCTCGAACCAAAGTAAGTCAGGGTTTTTTCTGTGAGATTGACAAAATTAATGGTTTAATGTTGTTGTGTCGTCTTCAGGCTGCGCCTCGCGACGACGTCCTTCCTGCACCCATCATAACCTCCCGCGAACCCTACCAGCCTTTCGGCCTCGACGCAGACGAAGGAGACATCAGCATGCTCGCCGCAGTGCGCGCACAGGAAGACGACAACGACAGTATCCGAGTGACGTACGAAGACCCCGTGCAGAGCAGCGAGAGGATGCGGCTGATGAAGTTGTTGGAGACGCAGAAGCCGCCGGATGTGTGGGAGCTGGATTCGTCTGCGAACGCTGAGGGGAGTAGAGGTGCGGCACCGGTGGAGAGGGAGAGGGTGCCTGCGACGAGGAGGAGGCAGCCGAGACGGTCGGCGAGGACGGGAGGGGTGTGAAGTTGGGATATAAATTATGAACTTTTTTATCGTATACATTTTTTGTTTATATGGCGCTTTACGAATTCACGAATAGCATGACGGATCCGTTTTGTATGTTTATACGTACTTGAGCTTGATTATCGCAGACTAGCCGGTGCCCGTGTCACTAGTATACGAGTGCAGACGCTGGTTTATGAGCTTACGGTGCGTCCGACTTCAAGTTTCCGTGGCATGGTGAAGACCCTCGTGTTCATGAAGTAGGTGAAACGCGTGTACATCCGAGTAGCACACACCGTACGTCGAGAGGCGAATCAGAGAAGATACTGGGCCACACTCGATATATTTGGTGTACAACAGAACCTATACAAAATAACTCCGAGTGAAGACGTACCGGAACCCCCATCTACGAAGGTCTACGCCTATTGCAAGTTCCGAATCAAACTGCCATTGTATTGCTTGCACCCATCATCTTCGCATCCGGCCGCAGTGAACGCGTATTCTGATTCTTCTTCCTCAACCAACATACCCCTATACTTCTGCATCTCGTACTTCACGCAGTCCTGCAACCGTCTGTGCCGTGCGGGGTCTTTAAGTTTGGGAGGCTGCGTGATCGATATCCCTACTGACTCGAGACACGGGAATGCATCGCAGACTTTTCGCATCTTATTCCACGACAACGAGTGAATGTCGTGCCATTCCACCTCTGAGTCTGTGTAATCAATGTAGAAGAACTTCAAATGGAGCTGACGAAGCTGAGAGACTGGGACTAGGGCCACGGAGTCTGCTACCATGCTCCAGCATAGTCCCAAGGCTTCCGCTGAGGTGACACTGAGACTGTCCGGGTCGAAGTAAGAGAGCAGGACATGTAGGCGGAATTCTCTGAGCGAGGAGCACGTTGTGAGACCCGCTCGCAACATAAGTGGGAGAAAGCCGTCGCCTACGAGGGTGATCAGCCATAATTTGTTGAGAGATTCAGATACGTAACATACAAGGATCTGACTTGTCAAGGCGAGCAGTATCAAGGTGGATTGAAAGTCGCTCTAGGGCTGTCCCGACAGTGCGAAGCACTTCGATGATTCCAACGAGACCAAAAGTGGACGTGGCGTCGATAACCAACTCCCGCAGGCATCTTAGGGCCCCTATGTCGCGAAGAAAAAGAGCAGTCGGAATGACCAAGGGAAAGCCGCGAAGTAATATGGACTGAATGGTCGGAGCCGCGGGCTGACGTGCTGCAGCAACAGCAGCTGAGTCGCGGTCGAACTGGATGGCAACACTAGGGTTGTATCTTAGGTCTATTATCCTAACCTCCTTGATGTCCGAGAAAATTGATAGAAGGCTACAGAGCTCGCTACGAGTTGACTCGATTGGTCCCATGCCGAATGAAGTGCATTCCAGCAAGTCGAGGCAGTGGTGTCCAGGGCGAGGCTCTTGTTGAAGAGCAAGGATATGTGTACGTGGGCTCAAACGTAGCGTCCGAAGCTGGACAAGGCTATCTAGAAGACGTTCCAGCTCTTCGGCATGAATATCAACGTACGACACTGTTCGGAGACGTCGAACGTGTACTGCCAACCAGGGAGTGGTTTCAAAGAAGTGGCACGCCTGCGATAGGTTCTTTCCGATCTGTATGTCACGAAGCAAGTACGCTTGCGACACACTCCGCCATCGCGGGGATGCCAAGGAACAAGCATTCCACGTTGCTTTGGCATCTGATGAGTATGGGTTGTCGACGGCGTCGAGGATCAACCGCATAATTTCTGTAGAGGGCTCGAATCGGGGAGAGAGACTGAGAGCAGTCGATTCATGGTTGTCTGCGCCTACTAGTATCGAAGGCTCAGTAGTGTTCCAGGTGCGACCGCAAGGAACCTGCGGCTATGTGAGCCACCGGAGTAGCACAAAGAGGTTTCGAGGGCTCACAACGCTATTCGACATTCTGTAGATCTATCACAGCTGCCTGTTGTAAGGCAAATTCACGGTAAGAGAACGTGGTTCACATTCCACTGAACTTCAGCGCCAAATACGCTCATTCAATTTTATGGGCGCTTCGTAACTCAGCAATCAAGTTCTTGCAGCCAGAGTCGTGAATCTCTTACTCTCGCTCAGGCTGCACAACCAGTAGTGCTTGAATATCGTAGTTTGGGACAAGAAATGGAAATAGCAGTGCGCAAACATACTCCTCTTTCTGTACAAAAACTGATCGCATGCTAGGAAGGGTTCAAACTCCCTCAACCGTTCCATGCAGGGACTCTGGTCTGCACATCGTCGGGCCAAAATCAACATCAACGGGAGTGCTCCTCCTTCCGCACCTACGACACCCATACCAACACCGACCCAAGAGCCTGTGACCCCACAGCCGGTCGAAGAACCAGAGAGCGCTGAACAACCCGCTCCTCAGGCTGTACCTATACCACCTACACCCGAATTTGAAGAAGGGTCTTCTGCGCCAGCAGCTACTGCACCGATCAGTACAACCGGAAAGCGGAAAACACGGACAACACGCACGAACGAGGATGGTAGCAAGCGCATCAAGCTCGCAAATCCGCCACCAAAGGACTTCACCCCTCCTGCCGTTCGTCTCTCGGACATAGGTGGTGCAGACTCCTCGATTGATACTATGCGAGAGCTGGTGATCATGCCTCTACAGCATCCTGAGGTCTATCTGCATATTGGTGTTCAGCCCGCGAGAGGAATCCTTCTTCACGGACCTCCTGGCTGTGGCAAGACGCTCCTTGCTCATGCAATCGCTGGGGTACGTTACGAAACCATGTATCTGTGTATGTATCAAGCTAATATCGCGCTTAGGAAGCAGGCGTGCCTTTTATCAAAGTATCTGCACCTTCCATAGTGTCAGGAATGTCGGGAGAGTCAGAGAAGACGTTGCGAGAAACGTTCGAGGATGCGAAGGTGTGACTTATTTACCCCTTCTGCTAATTCTTTGCTCACAAATCATTCTAGCGTTCAGCGCCATGCATACTGTTCATCGATGAAATTGACGCAATTACGCCTAAGCGAGAAAGCGCACAGAGGGAGATGGAGCGACGCATCGTAGCGCAGTTCCTTACATGCATGGATGGTATGTACTGCTATCACTATTTTCCAGTTATCAGCATAACACTGTGCCTTTAGATTTGTCCTTAGAACAGACTGATTACAAGCCGGTTATTGTAATCGGCGCCACGAACCGCCCAGATTCTTTGGATGCTGCTTTACGGAGAGCAGGGAGGTTCGACCGTGAGATTAGTATGGGCGTACCAGATGATCATGCACGAGCACAGTGAGTCTAATGAGTCGTGCTGAAAGTAAAATACCCACGTGGGATCTGTTCCTTTCTGACAGGATTCTGCGAAAGTTATGCTCGAAGCTGAAGTTGGAAGGCGACTTCAACTTTGAGTCGCTCGCGAAGTCTACACCTGGTTATGTCGGAGCAGACTTGGCGGCACTCACCAGCACCGCGGGTATCATTGCTGTCAAACGCATTTTCCAGGAGCTGTCGTCCAAGGATGAAGTCGCGCTCGTCGAGCCTGATGCTATGGCAATTGACGGACCCTCAGTCCAAGCGCCTCCCGACAACACTTCATCTACTGCTCCGATGGATGACACCCCCGCTAGCTCCATCATACACTTCCTCCGCGCGCATCCAACCCCGCTTGACCAAGACCAGCTGCAACCGCTCTGTATCACCTTTGACGACTTCACCCTGGCGTTGAAGGAGGTTCAACCGTCTGCGAAACGCGAAGGGTTCGCGACAGTTCCTGACATCACCTGGGGAGATATCGGTGCACTTCATGCTACACGGGAAGAACTGCATATGGCGATCGTCCAGCCTATTCTCCATCCTGAAATATTCAGCGCAGTAGGAATCGACGCTGCTTGTGGTGTACTCATGTGGGGTCCTCCTGGGTGTGGAAAAACTCTGTTGGCCAAGGCTGTTGCCAACGAGTCAAGAGCCAACTTCATCAGTGTAAAAGGGCCAGAACTGCTGAACAAGGTACGGCAGCTGCTGCATACATGACGTTCAAACATACTGATATCATCATTGTTCTAGTACGTCGGTGAGAGTGAAAGAGCTGTGCGACAGGTGTTCACCCGCGCTCGTGCATCATCCCCTTGCGTCATCTTCTTCGATGAGTTGGATGCTCTCGTACCAAGGCGAGACGATAACATGGTAAGCTCGGCCTCCTCCCCACGAAATTCTCACTAACTCTGGATCAGTCCGAATCTTCAGCACGAGTTGTCAACACCCTCCTCACTGAGCTAGACGGCCTCGACGCACGGAAGAGTGTCTACGTGATCGCCGCGACGAACAGGCCGGACATGATTGACCCTGCCATGTGTCGTCCTGGTCGTCTGGACAAACTACTATACGTTGACCTACCCGCAGCCGACGAACGCGTCGAAATCGTCCGTACTCTAACTCGCAAAGTTCCGCTGGGAGTCCTCGGCGACCAAGAAAGCGACACCGCAGAGGTATCTGTGCGTACGGCTATGGAGAACATGGTCCGAGAGCAATGCGATGGATATAGCGGCGCAGACCTTGCAGCGTTGGTCAGAGAAGCAGGAGTAGCGGCGTTGAGGCGCACTTTGGGGGCTATCGAATCAATCGAAGATTCAAGTTCACCAAGAGTCGACCCGGTTATGCGTGTCTCCGCAGACGACTTCGCGACAGCACTTGGAAAGGTGCAGCCGAGCGTTTCTATGGCACAGAGAAAACGTTACGAGGCGTTGAGACGTAAGTTTGCGGGTCTCCCGGTTAAGGCTAGCAAGGAAGAGGTGGAGAAAGCGATTGACGGCGCACAGGAGGCTTAGCTGTGCGTCTCGTTATATGTAGTAGTGTACACTGGTTATGCATTGTGATTGAGCTGGTCATTCTATACTTCGCCTACTTTCTTGATGCCGACTGTCACCCGTTCGTTTCGCTGCCAGAACTCTATGAGAACTTCCGCAAGGTATGTGGGATCGTCCTAATGTTGAAGAAGCAATATGATCAGAGACTAGCTCCCATACAGATGAGTAGTTCCCTACTGACCTCTTGCACCATGTGGCCAACGTTTGGAATCACGGCCAGCTGGAATTTGCCCTGCATCTGCCCTATCATCAGCTCCTTGTCAAGCCTCTCAGTTCCAGCCAAAACCAGAAGTCTGGCTGTGCGTGCTTGCAGAAACTTTCCAGACAGTCCGGTAAACCAGCCTAATCGTGACGGTAAAATAAGTCAAACACCAGACGCAAGGAAAATTCTACATACTGGTCCAATATGGCGCTGTGAGCCGCAGAGGAGTTCTCCATATGTAAGGAGGTCCGGATTCTGTTTCGTTCTTCTTGATGATACCAGGCACCGATATGCGTGCAGAATCTACGTTACGTATCGCATGTGTTTTGATGCTAGCAGGCTTCGTCAGTGGCCTGTAAGCAGAGAATTGGCCTGAGAAGTCTTACTGCCACTCAATCGCGTCTTCCTGGCTTTGAAAACCCTCTGGTCGACTGTCCAGAAGGCTGTGCATCATGGGTAACGCTTCGAGGGTGAATTCTGTAGTGAATGTGTTATAAGTAAATACTGCCAACTTTGGGCGTGAACAAACCTTCCACAACGTCTATCACTGTCACTCCGGTGATTTTGTATTTCTTCGCTTGTAGAAGAGGACATGCTCTGACTATTACGGAACCTCCGAGACTATGGCCAACTAGCTATGGGTAATCAGTAAAGCACTGCAGATCTCACATAACAATAACAATAGCCTTACCAGAAGAGTAGGAGCTTTCTCTACGTCGGTAAATACGGTGGTCACCAGATTTACCAAGTCATTTGTGAGGACGTCGATAGAAAGATCTTCTGGTTCCGTTTGCGACTTCAATAGTGTGGTTTTGCCTGTAAATTGTCTTAGCTATTCATCCCCATAAAAATCCCAGTTTCAACCCACCATGCGCTCTGCAATCAAAAGTTAGTAGACCACATTCGCCCTTACCGACACGCGCGATCGCCTTAGCGAATGCTGCATAAGTGAGGCCAGACCACCCAGCACCGTGGTGGCAAATAATGACGGTTCCGTCCGCAGATTTGGCGGGGGTGTAATACACGCGGAACTCGAGGCCAGATTCCGCGACGGATATCTGGAGAGCTTGGTCAAAGAAGCCGGCGGCGGATATTGGTGCGAAAACAGGGTTTGGTTGACGAGATCGCCGTCCTCGAGGTTGGCTATTCAAAGGATCAGATGTATAGAGGTGTGAGACAGAAAATTATTGATATCACTGTAAAGCCTACTTGCAGTGGCGGCGGCCCCATTGAAGACGGTAAAGATCCCACCGAATCGGCAGACTCGTCATCCTCGTTTCCCTCAACTGGGGGTAGAGTGGGTAATTTGGATACTCGGGCGTGCATCGCAGAGCGATACAAGTCAGACATATTTATACAGATCAGCTGAGGAGAGTCAAGAAGGTGAGTGTCGCGAACGTTAACTTCAAGTGGTAATTAGCCAAATCAGGAAAGGATCTTGGCCACATGGGCGCGCCCGATGTGATGTGATGTGATGTGACAGAGCTGAACGCGTTACGTCACGCTAATGTACGCGTACGAGCAAGTCACAAACCGTGAGTAGTACTAGGACTACTACTTGTAACTACTAAACTAGATCACTACACTTGCCTCTTGGTTTCGCATGAATAAGCTTATGTCAAATGTGGACTGTTACTGGGGCATTTGAGGGCGCAGTTGCCGGCGAGACCAACTTCGAGAGTAAGCTACTTTAGCTTCAACTTGGTTATTGCACTTACATCTGCACTCTACCCCTAATCACAGAGGTCAAGCTCGTCAAGCCTGGCAAAGAATATGTCGTGGGGAGAAAGGACTGTGCTCTATTAATCAACGACAGGAAGGTCTCTCGGAAACATCAAGTGTTCGTCGTAGGCAAGCACACCGCACAGGATGTCGTGAGTGACAGTGACAACCCTCCTATGCTACACCTCACAACATGGCTGGCATTGAATATAGGAAAACCCCAATGTCATTCCGACTCTTGAGCTACACAATCTATCAATCAATCGCTGGGTTGAGCGCGATGGACAAAAACTCCCCGTCAATGCTGGAGCGGTTATGAGCTTGCAGGGGGGGGACAAGGTGGACGTGTTACACAACGTGGTTATCAGGTGAGCTTTGCACTTTCTAGAGAAGAGCTATAAGATCCTAATACACAATAGCGTGCAATGGCAGGAGATTGTCTGCTACTGTCCTCCTTCCAAAGAATCCATCATGCCCAGTATGGAAGAATGCGCCAAGCTCGGTATGATATTCACTCACTTATATATTTCGTGTATATATTGAATAGTCCTCCAGGTCTGAAGGTCGTCTGGAAGCTGCATCCCAGTGTCACTCATCATGTGACACCAGAATTATCCCTTGACCCCGCCGTCGCCACGTCTCTTCTAAGTCTCACGAAGTTCGTGACACCGGATTGGCTTCAAACCATTCTCAAGCGCGGCTCCTCCTCTGATCCTTCCTTGAGTTTGGAACATGAGTTCACTCTACCCTCCCTATCACAATTCCGTCCCGCGTTGTCTCCAAACCTACCCCCCAGTCTTCAGAGCTACAGATCATGGGAGCCGAACGAAGCCAGAGTTGATTTATTCAAACCTTTCAGGTTTATATTTGTAGGCGAGCGTGGAAGGGAAGTAGCGGAAGAGTACGTAGAGTTGGTGCGGAGGGGAGGGGCAGGCTACAGTTGTTGTGCTGTGCAAGCCGGCCGAAAGGCCCTCCACAGTGCATTGGCGAAGGGGAAGGAAATGGAACAGGAGCTGGTACTCGTTGCAAATGTTGCCGCCATGGTCGCCGCTGTTGGTCAGGACGAGTGGGACGAGTTAGTCAAGGAAGCCGCCCAGTAAGTGACACACGCTCTTTATTTCTGTCATAATACGTTCATTGTGTTAAATCTCTTATACATAGGTATGAACTTGTGTTCATTAGCCATGCTAAGTTGGTTGAGGCAGTAGCGCACATCGACTTGTCGTATGTCAACTGCCGTCTTACTCACAACGCAGAAAGTAAGCAGACCTTCTCATGATATCCGACCTCACTCACGCATCTTTCCAATCAGCTACAAGTTCGTCAATTCCATCGAGTGCTCAACTCTCAGAGTCAAGGCAGGAACCATCGGCAGATATCCCTCCCCCACCAAGGCGAAAGCTAGTACGTCGCGCAGGAAGCAGTACTCCGGGTCCATCGATGCCTCCGCCAGATGTTCCGGCCTCCAGTAGTATCACAACTGCGACTCCGGCCGGCACAATGGATAGTCAAGCACCAGCACCACCTCGTAGGGTAAGTTCTTATACTTCTGTCCGATGTTAGTATGCTGAAAACAACCAGCGACTCGTTCGGCGAGCCGGGGTAGCCAAACCTACAATCGTCGGTGTTGATGATCCATCAATAATTGAGGAAGCACCCCCTAACATGAATCCCGGAGCGTCATCATCTGCAGAACCTCCCCCTCCCGCGACTGTAAGCATTTGGTCGTCTCACAGTGTTCATGAGCCTGACAGACTTTTTAGCAAAGTCGCCCGAACCGATTGAAGAGGAGAGCTGGTGTCACTCAGCCTCAAGAGAGCCAGCTCTTTGCCGCCATCGATGCATCTCTAGCCGTTGTTGAGCCTCCGCATAAGAAGTACAAAGCTCTGTTCGAGGAAAGCGACCCAGACCGAGTGACACAATCCGGTGCTAGCATCACACAACCTGAGACGCCCTCTGATCAGCTGGGGACTTCATCCCATTCTGCACCTCTACCTGTAGTAACAGAAGAGGAGGAAGAAAGCATAAATCCGTCTGGGGCTATCTCACAACAGGCGGGAATACTCGAGAGGTCACAAGGGACGAAGAGACCGCGTACGGACGTCGACGATGATGTCGACATGGACGATGTCGAGCGACCGGCGAAGCGGCCCACCCCGGATACAGAAATTTCCGAATCTCATACAGCCTCCACAGGCTCTCAGGCCGCACCGCGCTCTGCTTCCGTGAAGCCGCTCTCCAGCACACAAGTCAACATAGACAAGACAAGCAAGGCGGGCGCAGCGCCTGGGAAGCCCGACAGAGACGAGGCGTTCTTGAAAGCTGTTGCATCGACGAAGAAGGGCAAAAAGCATGAAGACGACTTTGACAGGGAATTCAACGACTTGCGCATCTCGAAGCCGGATCTGGAGCAGGAGAAGGTTAGGGAGGACTGGGGTATCCTGGATGACTTCGGTGACGATTCAAACCTGCGAGGGAACTTTATGGTGGTTGTGGAGATGGATGTCTTCAGGAAGGAGAATTCTGCGCGAAATGCTATGCGAGTGGCCGGAGGGAGGGCTGATTGGGAAGGCCGGCCAAATTTCAAGAAGTTCAAGAAGGTGCGTTTCGTGGTGTACAGCTAGAGATCACTGATGTTGATATTGCTGCAGAAAGCGACAGGAGAACGGCGGAAGCCAGTCGAACTCGTAGTGGAAGACGACGAGAGTGGGATGAGTCAAGGTTGGTAGAATGATCTTTCTTGTACAGGAAAATGACGTGACGTATCCATTTCAGATACTTGGAGAGGGGCATTGAGCCAACCGAAGACACAGTCACAGGCTGTCCGCACAGAGAGGCATCAAACGGAGTCTCCACGAAAGAAAACAGGTCTGGTCGTGGATTCCGATGACGATTTGCCTGCGGCCAAACCGGCAAGCAAGAAACCCGCCTCCTCTCAATCTCAACGCAAGGCAGAGCCTCGCGTGCGGGCTACACAGAAAAGTAGGGCTAGCCAGAAAAAGGCGAATCCTCTATTCCTTGATTCGGACGACGAGGGAGAGGACGTAGCAGAGGAGGATTCAGCCGCTCCACCGGGAGGAGAGGAGAATGAGAGCGACTCGGAAGGCACCCTTACGACTACTGGGAAGCGGACACAGCCCGCTCGGCCTACTGCGAAGAAGAGGTCAGCACCGGCCTTGATTATTGACGACGATTCGGACGATGGGGCGACGTTCCAAGGATTCGGTAGGAAGAAAACCAGGAGATGAGTCGCGCTGTAACCATCTGTTTTTGACTTAAGTTGGACCGCTGCCATTGTTTGACGTGTTCTCTGCGTGTCTGAGGATGATTATAATGTATATATGTTTCTAATGTACTTCGGGTTAATGGTCTATGCGAAGCCTAGCAGTGCCCCGCGTGATGAGATGAAGGTGGTCCATTTAGGACGAAGGTGGTTGCGCTGCTCTCTCGAGGCGTTCTCGGCTAAGTCGTGCAACATATGTTTTGCTGACAATGTCAACTGTAGACGATGGTCAAACCGAAGCATGGCAGGGTAAGTGATGAATACGCACAGGCTTCTAGATACCGGGTCAGGCAGCGAGAGAGACAGGTCTGCAAGAGGGTTGTGAGTGTATATCCGAGGTTGCAAGCAGTACCACGCACCTCTTCCGAACCCGACAATGACGTTCCGGGCTTCGTGACACACTTCAAGAAACATTTCTCGTTTGCTTTCTACACAGTTGGTCAACACTACAGTATACGCTTCAATAATAGGTATAAAACTGACGTTCATAAGCTCCTGTGCGTTTTGTAATGCCAGTTCCTCGCGGATGGAAGCCTTGACGGCCTCCTTGCGGGTTTGTATATCTACAAGTAGGTGAGTGACCGCTTCGAATACAGAGAACGTTATTTACTAACCAGGTTGACCAGCAACAGGGGCCGTAGAGCTTGAACCACCAAAGAACGACATTTTGAATGTGCTTCGAGAGAATGCGAAATCGAGAGGATGTGGTGAGTGGTCTACCCGACTTTGCCAGCTGAGAGCTCTCGGCACGTATGTAGCGCCCTAGATCGGATCGAGAGATCGGCGCAGCTTTGATCTAACTTCGTCAATAACTCATTTTGTCTCTTTACTTCCATCTTAGATATACGTCTGGGTAACAGTTCGAGGAACGGACAGTAGGTATGGGTGCAAGAGAGTCGACTGCGCGCGGAGCGCAAGAAACGCAAGTAGCTGGCCCTCCCAATTACTACGAGCTCCTTCAGGTGGATGAAAATGCGACGGCCGACGAGATCAAGGTATGTGGTTCATTCGTATGTACTGAGACGTCATGATAGCTTATACAAGTACTGTTACTAGAAATCTTTCCGCAAGCTCGCATTGATACACCATCCTGATAAGAATCATGAAAACGTAGAAGAAGCCACACAACGTTTTGCTGAGATTCAGCAAGCTTACGAGGTCCGCACATAGCTCTTCATAAGACGCCAATAACCTCACCGATTGACACGATACTAGGTACTCAGTGACGAACAAGTATGCATACTACCAACTAGTTCGACGTAGCCGACTGACATATCAATCAAGTAGGAAAGGGCATGGTACGATAGCCACAGAGCCTCGCTCATCCCGGAACCCGATGCTGCCACCGTGTTCGACGACATAAAACGTGGGGCTCCAGCACCCCGTGGCAGAGACCGTGGATTGACGGCCAGACATCTCGAGCAATTCATGGACCCTTCCGTACACAATGGCTTCCATGACAATGAAGGAGTACGCTACTCAGATTTTAACGTCATCTCCCAACCTGACAGACTTTTAGGGATTCTTCAGTATATACCAAAACCTTTTCAAGCGCCTTGCGTACGATGAATCGCTATGGGAAGGGCGTTCCGTAGAGGAGTATCCTGAATTTGGCGACTCTTCATGGCCCTGGGCTCCCGTATCGAAACAAGACACGTCCAGAGCCGCGCGGACGTTCTACACATTCTGGACGAACTTTGTTACGGCCAAGGACTTCTCGTGGTTTGATCAGTGGGAGTTAAATGATGCGCCAGACAGACGGGTCAGACGGTAAGATCCTACTCTTATGTCGTTCAGCATATATAACTAATGTGTCGCTAGAATGATGGAACGAGAAAATAAGAAGGCTCGCGATGACGCTAGGAAGACGTACAATGACTCCGTGCGGGTATNCTTATCTTGCTTACAGGCCCTCGCTATGTTCATTCGGAAACGAGATCCGCGGTACAAGTCGCATCTTGCTCAACAGAACGCGTCCAACGCAGCAAAGGCTTCTGGACGCCATGCACCTCAGCAGGTGGACAAGCCACAGTCGGCAAGCTCGACCCCAGCCAGCACTTATGTTGAGCAAGACTGGCAGAAGGTTTCCCGGCCGACCGATTATGCTGATATTGAATGGGCAACAGCAGAGACAGGCGAGGACTCAGAGGAGTGGGAATGTGTCGCGTGCGGAAAGACATTCAGAAGCGAGGCATCTTGGAATAGTCATGAGCGAAGTAAGAAGCATTTGTTGGCGGTGGAACGATTGAAACAGGAGATGTTGGAAGAAGATGAGATGCTAGGGCTGGAAGTAGAACAGGACGAAGAGATTGACGAGGCAATTGAGGACAGTGAGGAGACGGTGGAGGATCCAGATCACCAGAACGAACCGGAGCAAGCTCCGTCGAGATTCACGGTGCCCACTACAGGCTCCGAAACTCCTCCTGATGAAGTCATACCCACTGTCTCTGGGGGAAATGAAGAAGAGGAAGAAGATCCGCCGCATAGAAAGAAGACCAAGAAGAAGCGTAGGGCACACTCACCGGAGATGCTCAGTAAAACGGAAAAGAAATTCATGGCCCGTAGTGCTGACGTATCGCGAGATGGAACGCCCCCTATCGAGTCGTTGTCCCTTGATCCGACCAGGGATCCTTCTACCGTAGAGACTCCGACTGGGAAAGATGATGAGGAGCAACCTTCTGAGCCCGGCCAACCTCAACTTTCCAAGCGCGAGAAGAGGCGAGCGAGAGAGGCCGCAAAGAAAGCCAAGGAAGCAGAATCTGAGAAAGTCACGGTATGCACGCGACCACCACCCCAGCTGCCTCTGCTGACCGACACATCTTACTACTGTAGGTGTGCAATGCATGTGGGGAGAAGTTCGACAGTCGAACAAAACTATTCTCGCATGTCAACGTTACCGGACACGCCCAAGCCGAGTCAACCAAAGGATCTTCTTCCGAGAGTCATTCCAAGAAGAAAGGCAAAAAGGGCAATCGTTAGGTTCTACCTTGTCGGTATGATTGTGCATGCAAAAATATACACTATGTAGAACAGATCATCGGATGGCTACTACTACGATACCAAGGCAGTTAGTTTTGAGCTTCGGCATTTCAATGGTGTCGTACACAACGATGCCTTGTATAATACCACATCTACCAAGTTCTCCACCGACTTCAATGCGATGCTAGGCTTCCGAATGAGAGTCGCCGCCAATAAATGACCTTATACTGAGCCAGCCGTGGCACTCTACTAGGTTCTGAGCGCTGAGCAGCTATCTCACTTCCCTCGACATTGGAGAACCAGAAGATATTCTCACTGTGAATCTATTGCATGACTTTGACTTCTCCTGCATATAGAGAGCTGCGGTTGAACATAATTGAGAGTGGAGGTGGTATTGCTCAATTTCCATAAGAGGCAATAATTCGGTCATGTGACGATGTTCGCGAGCTCAGATCATTTCGCTTTCGAGCTTGTTGTTTCTCGGTTTACCACCCTCCTCCTCCTCCCTCCCCTCCTCTCCTCAGTTCCGACTCCCTACTTCACGCATACCGCCCGACGCATCAGACGAAAATCTGCTATATATATTAACGACCTCTTCTTGCTTCATTTCAATCCGAATCGTGCGTGACGCAAAGCTATCAATGATTTCATGGTTCGAAGCCGCTGACCCTTCTCTGATTGCAGGTCGGATCCCACGTTCTCTACTAACCCACCCTTTCTAGCCCTCATCTAGCTTCATGACGCAGGCATCGCAGCAGCTACCCTCATGGCTCACCCTGTCCTCGACACTCCTCACTGAACCAGATGGGAGCGTCTCGACCTCATTTGCGACTCTGCGTCTACCACTTACTTACTATGGACCTAGTGTGCGTATTTCCTCCGTTATGCTTGCACTAGGTGTCACTCTATGTCAAGGGGAAAGGGAATGCAAGGAGAGTTGATGTTGGGAGGAAGAGTTGTTATGATGGACCGTGGTACCTAATGAGGCCAGCGAATATGTTGCTCTGGCCGTCCTGCGCGTTCTGGGTCACGTAACGACTAATTATCGCTTATTGACTTCCTCTTTCCCTTAGATTCCTCTAGGAACCGATGGTATATGGACGTACGGAGGATTGACACCTCCTCCAACAGTCACCCCACTTCCAACCTCCCCTGCGATACCTTCCACATCCACATCCACACCACCCCTTACCACCCCTCCTCCCTCTTCCTCCTCGTCTCTTTCTGCTGTGCAATCTAGTACCTCGTCTAGTGCAGAGTCAAGCTCGTCACTTGGATCCTCTGCGGCGGCACCTTCTCCGTCGTTGTCGCCTGTCTCACCCACTGGATCCTCGCATGGTATCTCAACTGCTGTGTTGGGAGCTATCCTTGGTAGCATCCTTGGTGTAATGCTGCTTCTCATTCTCATCCTCACTCTGTGTCTTATACGTCGCAACGCTACTCGTCGACGTCGTTCCAACCCGGTGGCAGAAAACACCAACACTTCCAGCTTTTGGAACAGGCAAACCTCTCTGTTCACGGTACCATGGCTAAGAGATGACAACGGTGCTACTTCTAGACGCTCGACGCCCATTTGGACCGGCTGGGAGATCATGAACCCCGAAGGAACCGAGGAAAATGGTCATGCCGCCAATGGTTCTCACGGCCGCGGTAACTCTGCACTGGCGTATGATGAAGCTCACACGCCTGGTGAGGGCTCCCCACGCGGCAGCGGCGAAGAGGCAGACCCATTCCTCACCAGGCGGAGTTTACGAGATGCCGCCTTTAGCGACGAGAAGACTCAGACGAAATCTGTCTCTGAGACTCTCGTTAGTGTACCGACCGCTGCCGCGCAGCCAGGTGGAGGATCAGTACGGTCCAGCCCGCAAAGGACCGGCCACATCATTCCTCGTGACGTTCAGATGAGAATCGCGGAGGAAGAAGATGCAAGAACACCGTACAGCATTCGAGTGGTAGAAGCAACTCCTGGTCAGGACTACTCTCCCCTTCTACCCCCTCCTCCACTCAATCCAGACGGAATTGTCGGTCTCAACGCCGGACCTTCTCGACGTTACTCGGACAAATCCTTAGAGTCTCATGCAACGCAAGGGCGCTCCCTGCATTCCGAGAAGTCCATTGGCAGTCTTGACGCTGATCCAGCTGAATTCCACGTGGCCCGGCGAGTTCGAGTGGGCGAGTTAGGACAACAGCATACCCGCCTTCCGACCATTGAATCTGAAGCGGATGTTGGCGGCCCATCGTCGGATAGCCTTGGACTCACAGGACTCACAGGCAGACTTGGACGTCTGAGCTGGTTCAAACGTTTCTCTAGCGGTAATACCCGTCCAGGAGCCGGTCAGGACTTCACAGTCGATCCTTATAC
>JAXQGX010000082.1:0-32509 GCA_037040455.1 Irpex sp. P115-07
CTTCGCCAAAGTCTTCACTTTTACTCCAGTCTCAGTCTCCTCGTGCTCCGGGATTGTCAGCGATACTACTGAGCTGGCACCTTCCGCAGACGTGAAAACGAATTGAGGCTTTCCAGGCGAGAAAGCACAGATTGAGGCTTGTCGTCTCGATGCTTTCGTCGAATCCGGAGTCGAGGATCTGCTGCTGGACGCCGACGATGCGCTCGATACTGGGTAGAGGGCTGCTGAGAATGGCTGCAGTGGTGCTTCCGTCAACACGGGACTGGCACCCAACATGGCGCCTATTTTTCTGGTAGAGATGAGAAGTCGCCTTCGCTCTCGGCTGGTCATCGTGTTAGAAGTTGTGGGCGAAGCGAGAACGGTTGGATGGGTTGTGGTCATAGCTATCGTTCAACGACGTGAGGGAAGGAAGTGAAGTAGAGCAGAGCAGAGAGGGGGCGTGAACCCGTACTTGGGTGGGCGGTGTACAACGTCATGGCCCCCGTCGCGATAGAAGGTATAAGTGCACAGGTAATTGACACGTTGATCCGGCCAGCCGCGAGTGCGGCCTGGTATAATGAACTTCTCAGCACAACAATCGTCTGAGCAACCCCGCGTCAGGACAAGACACTGCTCAGGCGGCTGTTGTGATGCTTTGTATTGGTTGCCAAGATGGGAACAAGACAGACCAGAGACGGACCCCGTGCTCTTATCAATCATAATGACTTCCCTGTATGGTATGTGAGCCACTCCGTTGTTTGGAGGTTCGTCGCGCCGTGCTTTGTTGAAAAAATAGCCTGGTCTCCTTCTGTAGACAAGGTGCGAGCGAGGGCACAAGCCAGTACGTTATCGCCTTGTCTGTAAGGTCGGATGAATTAACCGCATCACCTTCATATCAGATTGTTGCGGGATGCTTGCGTGCAATACGAGGCCTTCAAACTCGAACTGACCAGGCATGCTATCCAGAACATTAGTGCAGGTCTAGAAATAGACCGCAGCAAGGACGGTGCAGGGCTACTTGGACTAATAGGGAATGTAAGATCGAGGACTTACCAAGATCGACGGTTTGCGATGTGAATGATGCATCACCGTCGGGAGCGACAGCGGTGATGAAACACTTCAATTTTCATCCAGCTATCCAACAAATATTCACCAAAGTAGAGTCAAGAGTTCAACGTTCAATTGCAGAGGAGGAGAGTTGGCGAAAACACCACGAGTGAGGAGATTCAGGAGAAACAAGTCGCGTCACAGTCGACGCTTCAGTGAGTTACAAAGGTTTCAATGTCCGAAGACAATCTTCACTTCGGAGTTTGTATCGGTTGACTGCCGTCCTGGCATGAGTTTCTAACCGCGGACTTTCAAGTTCACTACGACCATCCTCCGATGAAAGGTCCTCATATATACCGCACATTCTTCACTTGAAGTTGCAGCAACTACGTATAATGAGCTGCTAGAAATGAAGACAAGTATTATGCAGGTAAGTCTGAGCACGCCAACGTTCTCGTCCATCAAGTCATGGTCATGTTTGTTGAACTTTGCTCGTGGTTTACAATGCGCCAATTGTGCATGTGAGGCACGAGCAACGATGTGGCCGTACGCACAGTCATAGTACGTGGTAGCCGGTGCGTGATTTAAGCTCTGCTTTCCCTGTTGTTGCAAACATGACTATCATCTCTTTCAAGCTTTTAGCGGCCCCAATCTGAGAATCCAGAAAGATGCCTTTGCACGTCGTGGCACTATTTTATTGGTATGGGTTCAGAAGTTCCTCACTCACCTTCACCCCAGACAACCATCGAGTTCGCATTATTAAGAGAATTGGTGAGGCTTCGAGTGTACTCCGTCTTCGTATCCTGTCTAACCTGCAAGATGCCAGCCAATGTCTTCGAGCAACCGTACCGAGGGATCCGGAGCATCACTGGCCAAGCAATTCTCGGAGGACACGGATGTTACGGGGGAAGTTACACAGACAGAACACGAAGTACGCTCGCCACTGCAAACGAGAAGAACCATCCAGGTCTGTCTCTCGCGATATTAGCCCTCTTGATAGAAGATAACACGTCGCCTTTAGAGTGCACCGAACGACCGATTTGTAGGTGGCCTCCTTCAGGCTGCCGTAGACTCAAAGGATGGAGAGGGCCCGCCGATATCGAAATACGTGAACATACCCAGTTGGTGCAGGGAATATCTCAGAAGTTCTCATCAGTTGCAGCCGGGTGACGTCGACGATGAAATCGTTCTGGTACGTGAGTACATACAATTTGGACGGATCAACTAAATTAAGCTGTGTATAGCGTATGGTGCTATGTCTGGACTACTTCTATAACATGCATAAGAAGAATTTCGATGCAATCGTTGGCTCAGCCATTGCAAAGAAGCGGAGTCGGGGTCGCTCATCCCTGAAGGAGGAAGATTTCGATACCACCCTAAGTACGCATTTTTTTCTATCTCAGTCACCACCTTTGGTAGACTCACTGATAGCTAAACATAGCCATACCCTCGTATGATATAAACGTATATAAAGGGCTAGTGTATCCTCGTCCTCGTAACGGTCGCGCTTCATATATTCCGATGAGAGCATTTGCAAAAGAAGAGCAGTCGGTCGACTACCACTATACTACACACTCCGCAGAGAAGAAGAGTGTACCTCGCCCTCCAATGCCGACATCCACTCTGACCATCACCGCGCCCTCCCAAAAGGTGCCTGTCGGTCCATCTTCTGCTGCGATCTATGAGAATTCGGGTACCCCTTTGGCATCTACTACTCAACAACCGTCGATTCCCACCGACCTCCATCGTGGGCCTACCATATCTGCGCCTTTGACTGTCTCCACCTCAGTGGCTACCGCAACGACCTCTACATCGCAAGTGAAGCTGCATACTCCTACCGGAACTTTCCAGCACGCGACATCAGGAAGTTCCTTGTTTGGTGACACTACCGAAGAAAAGATTCCTGCTGGGCGACCCCTGGTTCCTGTGGCCGACCTACAGCACACTCCCAGCCACAGTACGACCACTGCAAGATACAACAGTGCCGTACCGAATACCTGCGTACCGAACCCAGTCGCCACCCAAGCCACTCCGAAGACCACGGCTCCTGTACTTGGCCAATCTTCCTCTGTGGGAGATAAGATACGTCCTGATCTAAGGAAGCCTACCGACAGGTCTTCTGTCACATATCCATCCCGACAAGCCAATCTGTCTGTGTCTAGACCGCTACCACCCACCCGGCCACCCTACCTAATGCCTACCATGTCATCTTACGCGTTTGCATCATCGTGGAATCGGGATGGACCATCATTCCCATGGCCGCCACCTCAACCCACGGCAACTGACGCAGTTATCAAGCAGGTATCCGAGTTCCACAAGCCTCAAGGTACCTTCAATAACGTTGCTCGTCATGACGATTCCCTGGAAAGCGACAAACACATCCCGGGGCCAGCTAAACAGGTGGTAACCGTGGGTATTCTGCCCCCTAAAAGAGAGGTTGATGACCATCCGCCATCTAACTTACCATGTCTGGGTTCGCCTACCCAACGGTCGGCCGGTAGCGTGACGGTCAAGCAAGAGTCCCGCGACGAAGGGTTGCCTGGTGCAGATATACCTGATGTCTCCATCCCAGATGCCTCTGATCATTCAGAAAATCAGGAACCGACAGCAGCAAGCGTACCTCCGGTTCAGGAGACTGTCTCTGCAACGCCAATGGTGCCATCGAAGCGAAAGCGCAAATCGGAAGTCTCGCTATCGTCGTATTCGCTTCGCAGCAAAGGAAATCTTGACAGCTTAAGTACGACGACGGTTAATGACGAAGAACAAGAGGCTGGAACATCCATTCCTGCTCGTCGCAGTGGTAGGCTGGCTCAGAAGGAGATCATCATGATTTCGCTAGGGACGAGGGAAACACAGGTCAGCCAGAAGATGCGTTGAGCGAAACTACATAGCCTTGGTTGCAGACGATGCCAACCCAACTGTATCCCTTTCTTCCGTTCCTTCATGCCACCTTCATGCGGTGTTTGGTAGTCGTAAGTAGTGCTACTAAATAAACTTGACCGTACGCAGTGACGATCAAAAATGTACATTGGCGCCCATAATTGATCTCATAGTATTCCTCGCCGCATTCTCCTGGTTTTCCTCTATCTCCCACTACATCCGTGTAAGTCTAACTGAAGATGTCGAGCGACGACGAAGCTCCAGAAGCATTTTCCTTCTCAGTCTCGAAGAAAGCGGCGAAAGGAGAAGCGCAAGCCCTCAATGAATTCCACGCTCAGGAGAAGAAGAAACAGAGAGACCGCCGACGGGAACGAGACAGGAACTTGAAGGAGCGCAAGGCGCAGAGTCAACAAGGGAAAACTAGGCCCTCTGTAAAAGGTAAAAGCAAGGATGCAGGCTCCGAGTCTGAAGACGAGGCAGGTGACAGGCATGGCAGCTCCCGGTCAGAGTTGGAAGATAGGATGGCGAGGGCTATGAGAGAAGCAGAGGAAGAGTCGGATGATGTGGGAGAGGGATCGGATGGTCAGGACGAGGACATTGAGCATGAGATGGAGGGAGTAGAAGAGAATGCAAGTGACGATAGTGAGAGCGAAGAAGGAGAGGAGGACCAAGTGATGGACTCCGGGGAGGATGAGGAGGGTGAGGAGAAACGGCTTCAAGGACAGGCATCTTCGTCAAAACGACCGTCGTCTTCCAAGAAACTGGACTATCTACCCGAGCACCTGTTTGCCTCAGCGTTCGCTCAATCCGCACCCACACCCTCATACAAATCGAAAGGCAAAGGCAAGTTGAAGCAGGATGACGGTGCTTCGGCTTCAAAGAAAAAGCGCAAACGTTCTACGCGCAAGACCAAGGATATCGTTGTTGGGTGTGTATCCTCTATCATGTTTGCGGTATCCATTTTCTGATCTCAATACTGCAGAGGTCGGACAATTCGTACGCTCAACGCTGCTCAGACAAAATCGTCTGTGTCGTTACCCAAAACCTTGGCACCTCCGCCACAAATGAACCACTTCCTTGCCCGCAGTCTGAACTTACGAGGCGAGGCCGCTGGTGCTAAGCTTAAGGGCTATGAACGAAGATCAGGTTAGTATCGCTCTAACGAATATTGCCTTGCAACTTTCTGACGCAATATCTCAATAGCAAACGTCGGTGTCATGAAGCGATTAGGACCCGCAGCGCAATTTGTTCGACCAGCAATGTAGCCAAGACAGTCTCACGTACTAGCACTTCATGCCACCGTACTTACCGTCTGTTTGTTATTCATCTGAGGTTCGAAGTGTACTTGACAGCGTCCAGGTAGAACAGTTTTGGAAGACATGACATCGATTTTCTAAGAGACGAGACAAAAGAAAGCCTAGAACTGCATACGAGATATGCGGCTTTTGTTTACTACAGTCTCGTAAGTATGTGCAATACAGAGTTCTTTGTTTGGGATTTCGGAAAAACAGGAGCGTGTGTGGATCAAACAATAGATAAAGCAAAAAGAAGATGGAATGGAATTCGCAGCAAAGCAGAGCGGGGACGTGAGAAACGTCAGAACGTGAACAGCATCAAGTAGCATCAAGAACAAGCCAAGCATCATCGTGATTGTGGTATGAGGCCTCGCAGATGTTAGAGAGCACCGCGCACGGGAGCAAGAATGTAATTCGACCGCTTGCAGCCGACAAGTCGTGACCGACGTGGAAGAGGAATATCGTGTCGTGAAAGGAAAAGGAAGGGGGCATAGGTTCATAGATTTACAGCATAGAGGCCCCCTCAGCCGCGCACTGATTGGTATCAAGTTCGTAGGAGCGGAGAACTCGGATGGCGATCGGTGAGGAGAGGCGATTGGTTTCGAGATTCGATTGTATATGGTAAGTAGTGAGGAGTTTATGCAGCTTGTGCGGCCTTGCGACCTCGAATGGTTCCACGCGGACGAGGACGAGAAATTCGCAAGGTATTTGCATTCCTGCATAACAATTTCACGTTACTTGAAGAAGACAATCAGTCACGTTGAATGAGACTCACGTCATAATAGCACCTTGGCTCATGTTCTCCTTGTCTACGTTCTCCTTGTTGGACTTGCCAGACGACTTGTGAGTGCGCTTTGCCCCTCCAAGAGCTGTCTTGCCAGTGTTCGATAAGACGCGGGGACGAGCAGTGGCACTGGCCTTCTTTTCAGGCTTCGATGGCTCAGGTTTAGCAGTGGATAACGGGAACGGCTTGGCGTCGACGACAGGCGGTTGTGAGAGATTGTAGAAATTCGGATTGATTGAGATCTCTCGGAGAGCTGCGCTGAAGCCGGATGTGTCGTTTGCTGTCGGGAGGGATGCCTCCTTGGGCCGTTGCTCGAGGGACATGGCGAGCCGTGGACGGATAGGGTACGGTGACACGCGAGAAGAAGTACGAGAGCGAGAACGGTGGGGGCGAAGTCCAGAGGGAAGCGGGCCATAGTTCTGTTTCGAGTGTTGAAGCAACGCTCGCATACCGGTCTTATTCTTGGGTGGCGAGAAGGCTGAAGGCTTCGTCAATACCGACACATTTCGAGTACATCAGTCAACTTACCTTGCAGCGAGTCTATTGAGAACGCGGTGTCCTGCCAGGTACGTTTACTTTCGGTGACCGTTTCATGAGCCTCTTCACGAAGGGTGAAGTAGCTTCGCGTCGACATCATGCCTTTCTCCTCGTCCCAGTAGCTTTCGTATAGTTCTCCTGTTTCGCTACGTATGAGGAGGATTGATTCTCGCGAAGACGCAGCAGATACAGGCTGCGTGCCACGAGATGGAGGGGTAGGGATTTCGTAAGATGGAGGACTCGATAGTATTGTCGATTCTTCTTGAATTGTCTCGTACATGGAGGCTCGAGAAACGCGGATTTGCGAATAGCGCTTGCGATGACCAGTGCCTGGAGGGCGTGCTCTGACCGTCGAAGCACTCGGGGCATCGTCGTTGGTTTGAGCAACCTTAGCTAACAGAGCATTCAGCTGTGCAACGTCAATACTGCCCTGAGAGCCGCTAGAGATCGAGGAATCGTCGTGGGCCAGGAGCGACGGGGTCAGTGCACCGGAACTTGTAGTGCCTGATCGTGGACGGCCAGCGCGAGCAGGACGAGAAGATATTGCAGAAGATTGCGCTGTGACGAGTTAGAGAAGGGAACGGCCTGAGTCGACATGAGACTTACATGGCAGTTGGACCTCCTTCCCTCGGGTGACGAGATTATCGACGTTGGGCAGCGAGAACAAGCCTTGCCTGGCCATGAAGTCGGGCTCGTCATCATGGAGATCCTCAGACGAAGTTGAAGCAACAGAATTTGTAGTCGACCTTTCCGGCGCGTTATGAGGTGAGTTATCAGGAGTGAGCGAGGGCATCCGATCAGGTGATTCGTCTTCGGGCTGATCGAAACGCAAGACACGAGCCAGGTGCTGCAGAGCGGTATTCTTCTTACGCACACGGTTGATGCATGGAGAACGTTCAATCCCAGAATCAATCGAACGGCGGCGTACGCGACCTCCCCCGAGCATCTATAAAACAGGTCAGTATACTGCAGCTCAAAGCTATCACAACNAAGACTCACAGAGAACATGGTATCGTCCTCTCCGGGTTCAGTATGCATCGTGCTGAAGCTATCAACGCTGATCATTGACAAGGGGCGGAACTGGTGGAGCTGTGTATAAGCATCCTGTTGGGCCTCGGAATGACTCAGATTGAAGACGTCGTCGTTGTCTTCCACGTAGGATGGTTGTCGCATCGATAGCTCAAAGATGGAATCATCGCTTGATGTTCGGGGTACGTTCGCGTCTTCCACGAAGATCGAATCGTGAGCTAACTGTCGTTCGTAGTGCTCGCTTGCAAGACTCTCGGATGAGGACGCAGGGATGGAGGATAGTGCCATGCCGTAGTCTCTGTCGAACATCTTGTCACCGACGTCGGGCCTTCCGAGACGAGAAACCGAGACGTCGCTCATGATCGAGCTAGCGTCAGATGACGGCTGTTGGTTCCACGCTGGCACGCCTCCTTGAACCACAAAGCTGGAGCTCGAGCTGGTATCGTCGGGAGGATTAGCTCCGAACATGCGGTTGTATATGCTGGCGGGAGGACCGTTTGACCTGGCTGAGAAGTTTACGGCGTTAGACAGATGACTACGCCTATAAGGATGCGAAGAGCCAATAGGGCGCAAGTGGAAGCTTGAGGCCTCGCTATCCATCCGTTGCCTCAAATTGTCCTTCTTCATGAAAGAGAACGTGTCGTCGACGTTGCTAGATAGTGCCATCGACATATCGCTCGACGTTGGACGGCTTGAAGCATATCCGAAGGGATCCGGGACACCGTGGTTGAGGACTTCGCCGTAAGAAGAGACCGAGGCGACACTGAACATCGAGAACCGGTTCTGGTAAGCGCGAGAGGTAGCACCCGGTGGTGGGTAGAACGTCGGGCGGTTCATGTTGGGATGGAACTCGAAGCCGCGACGAACCTCATCGAACGACTCGAAGCCGTTAAAGCTGACGTCGGATGTATTCCTCGAGTGGCCGAAGGAGCGAGGTAGAGAGTTAGTCAAGTTTGCGAGGTCTTGCGAGAGCCTCTTTGAGCTGGCGTCGGAGGACAATCGCGGTCGCGCCTGCGCTGCAGCCAAAGTCGTTACCCGTGCCGGGCTGGGAACTTGCAAGAAACCGTGAGTAGCGGTACCTATGACCGCGTTGACTGCCGAGTTATCGTCCTCCAAGCTCTGAGCGTAGATCGACGGGGACACGAGGTGGCTGCTACGAATCGAAGGGTTCGAGGATGGAGAGAGATGAGCTATGGGCGGGATGATGTCTGACAATGTTAAGGGCTTGTCGAAGGAATTCACCGACATATCCGAAATGGACGGTCTACCACCGAACTTGAAGCTCATGTTTAACTTGCCATCGGATTCCTTTGGACGCACGGGACTGGGGCTGTCTTGGGGGATTGGATACTGCATGCAGATATCTTCCTCGCATTCCCGAATGAGATGGTCCAGAGTATCGCAGTTCGACGAGGGGCAGAACGAATGATCGTGGTCCTCCTCAGAACGGGAATGCTCATGCACGCTGCCGTTCAAGGAATCCACGTCGTTCGGCTCAGGCGCAACCCGAGAGACAAAGTCCTCCGCAGATGGACGCCTGTGAATCGAAGACGATGGCGAGCTGCGAGCATTGTTCTCGTTCAGGAACAGCCCTTGTCCGAGCCCAAGAGAGAAGTCGAAGTCGGTGCGGAAGGCATTGTCCAGCTGCTCAACGAAGCTTCGTCTGTCGGAGGGCTCCGAGTTGCTGATCAGCTTCTGCAGCTCTCCCGTGAAGTCGAACGATTTGTAGGTGTCGTCCTCGCGGGGTGTGTCCATGGCATCGTCGATGTCCGTCTCGCAATCGTGGTCGTCGGTGAGTGTGGCTCGGAAGAGGGGTGTGTCAGGTTGTTTCGTCTCTGCCGGTGCTTGAAGGCGAGGTAAAGCTGAGAACAGCAGTATATCAGGATTGAAAGACATTGAGAGACATCGCGGGAACGTACCGTCCAAAGCACTAGGCAAGTCGTCATCGCTCTGCCCAGCCAGGATGTTCTGCAGCTCGTCCGGGATATCGGAATCAGGATCCTCGTCCTCCACCTCCGGTCCTTTGCTGCCCAGTGCTCCACTCAAACGGAGGGTCTTCATAGCTTCAGGGGGCAGCACAACACCAGAGTCGCACATCGCCGATAGAACAGCAGACTTGCGCGAGTGACGCGAGCTCGCACGCCTGAAGGCAGCAGGGCTCGGAGACGGCGGTGCAGGCTCGTCATCGTCAAACTCGGCGGACGGCTGCTTGCCGATCTTCTGAGCGTTGGGTCCCGAGCCAAAGGTGGAGGAGGACGGGACACTGCGAGTGCGGATGTTGACTGGAGTGCCGGATGAAGGCAGAGACTCGAGCCTAGATACACGTCGACGGACTGCAGGGTTGAGAGGCTCGAAAGTGAGGGAAGGCTCCTCTGGCGCGGGCACGGGAGACTTGGACCTCTTGTGAGAAGAAAGGCGCAGTGCACTGCTCGGTCTCGAGGTCGAGTTCGACGTCTTCGACGGTGAAACCTTCCAGTCAAAACTAGACCACGGGAGAATTGGCTTCCCAAGCAGCTTGCGTTGCTCTGTAGCATCCATCGGTTGCTGTCTCGTCGTAGGGACGGCGGGCTTGATAGTCTCGAGCAAAGGGGCGTCCGTCGCGGGATCGAAGCTGAGTTTGACTTTCCCCTTGCCTGTGAAGGAGTTTCCTCTACTGGCGACACCGAGCGACAGCGATCGCGTATGAGACGGCATCAGGGCTGAATGCTTGACAGGCGAGTCCTTGGGCGTGGCCTCGAGGTCCAGACGGTCAATGAGCGACGCGAGCTCGTCAGTGGCAGCGTCCAACAGAGACTTGACACCTATCAAATTTAACATCAGCTTGAAGACCTCAATAACGGATATGTATATGTATCGTACCGTCTTCACCCTCCGTCATACCCTTGGGCCGCGGCCGTCCAATCATCTGCTCTGACATCGGCCTCCTCCTCGCCTTCTTCACCGTACTCGTCACATCCTCCCGGGGGCTCTCCTGGCTCAGACTGCTATCAACGCTGACCTCCTCGATTGGCTCAATCGGCTGAACAGGCTTCGACACAGGCTGTTGACGAACCTCCGGGAATACATCCGCGATCGTAGCACGTCGACGACCCTCGGGCCCCTTGCCTTCTCGCTCGCGTGTCGACGACTTGGCCTTGGACTGGGACTGAGACTGAGACTGAGACTCGACGCTCTGACGCTTCCGCTCCCGTTCACGGCGCTGCATCTCCTTGACAGTCTGCAGCCCCGCCTCGTCCCACCTCACAGACGCGACGGACCCGTTCGAAGAACGAGGAGACCGGAACGAGAACGCCGATATACCAGACATGGAGGACGGCGGGCGCATCGACGAGCCACTCGTACTCGATACCGACGCCGATGCAGGTCGGCCGTTGGCTCCCATGACGAGGTGCGCTGAGTCGCTGCCAGCGGACATCCGACTGCGTATCGTCGACTCGCGGTCCTTGTCCTTCTGCTGCAGACTAGAGGTGGTAGACATAGACAGATTCGACGAGCTGCGCATGTGCATAGAAGACAGCTTCATCGTTTGAGATTGTGGACCGCCGAGACCGATCTTGCTTTGCTTGCGCTTGACGGACTCTTCGATCTTGGCGGGAGGCATCATGATCAGGCTGGCCTGACGACCGAGAGAACCTCCTGCGGCCTTCAGGCTACCCCCCGAGGTCTTAAGACTGAGGCTCCTCTTCTTCTTGTGCTTCTTCTTCGTCTCGTCCTTGTCAGAAAGGACACCCTCGTCCTCCTTCTTCCGCGTCTTCTCCCGCCTCGACCCCGACCCCTCCCTCTCCTCTCCCCGCACCTTCTTCTTCTTCCTCTCCTTGTCCTTGTCCTTCTCCTCAGACCTCCCCTTCGTCCTCGTCTTGCTAGTCGTAACAGTCGTATCTTCATCCATATTCATAAGTGCGCCAGACGCATAGTTGTTGCCTTCCCTCTCGTCATTGTCATTGTCGGTGTCGGCGTAATTGTTGTTGCTGGGCGCACGGCTGATCGAACCAGGTCGCATACTAGCCCAGCTCGCCATACTCGCGAGGGAGCGTACGGAGCGCATTGCACGCAGCGCTATGCTACCAGTCCCACTCGTGCTCGTGTTGGCTTCGTTCGCCTCATTCGTGCCATCGAAGTCTGGTGGTGTGGGTGTCTTGCTGCGGTCGGGTAGACCTAAGAGGGTGGCAACGGAGGAGATCGATGACTTTCGCCGTGGCTTGTGAGAGGGCCTTTTGGTCGGCTTAGGGGTAGGGGTGGCTTCGTTCGAGGGGCCAGGAGCAGAGCCGGAAAGGAGCAAGCCGACGTCGAGAGAGTTGAACCTCGCTCGCTTGTCGGACGGTTGGAACGGGTCAGGGGCTAACACGAAACACGGATCAGTGTCACTCGCAGGCCACAACAGCAAACGAAGTGTCACGCACTCTTTGAACGAGGTTGGATAGTATCAGTACTCTTCTTCTCCTTAACCTCTTTGCGTCCCCGCCCAATGCTCCACCACTTCTGGTTCTCGTCTCCACTTTCCCCTTTGCGGCTCTTGAGCAAAATCTCCATAGACTTCCTCGCCTTCGGCAGTGCAACACTCCTCCTCGTGGGCGTCCTCTCCCCATCCTCTTCCTTCTCCTCTTGGTCGATATGCGGCACGTTCGTCACCTCATCCAAAGCACCCCACCTCATCCCGTCCAACCCTATCCTCGACTTCTTCTTCTGCACGACGATGATCGAACCCTCCTCCTCCTCGTCATGGTCGACGTAGATCTCGAACCCGCCTCCCTGGCGGGTAGAGGACGGAGTGTCGACGCCCAAGCGACGGACGACGTCGGAGAGGTCCTTGCCTTTCTCCTTGGTCTTTGCGCCTAGGATGCCGAGCTTGGATTTCTTGGGTACGAGACGTCGACGGGAGGGTTCGCCTTCCTGTGCTGGACGAGGGGCGAGGGGCGCTGAAGCGGAAAAGGGGGCCACGGAGTGGACCGAGGTGTTAGCAGTCGAGGGGGTTGCGGAGATGAAGCGGATAGTCGGGGGCCGGGGTGTTGTGTCTGACGGGTCTTCGAATGTGATAGGTGAGCGAGCGCGGTGGACTTGAGACGAGGGGCCTGCCTGAGGGGGCCGTGAGAGAAGTGAATTGCGCATGTTGAATGTAGTGGTGATGGTTAGTGTTCTTGAGGCTTCGTGGTGATGATGGCTGTGTTCTTGTATACGTGAGGGGCGTTACAGTGTCGTGAATGTCGAAAGTAGGGAGCTGGAGTGGATAATGTGGGTATAGACCGAGAGGGTGGGTGGAAGTGGCGTTGGTGGTAAGTAGATGCTTGGATTGTCTTGCAATCTTGAGAAGAGAACGTTTCTTGAATAGCTGGAATGTGAATCTGATCCCCTGTGCAGGCCCCAGTGTCCTGTGCTGCACGTACAGATAAGATGAACCCGCCAATCAACAAATGAGCTCGCCCACGCACCTTGTGCTCAAGACCGAGAGCGAACCAAACACCTTCCACCACACCTACAACAGTGGAATAGAGAGGAAGATAACAACTCGAAAGGGACCGAAGGAGGGGCGGCCAGAGAGTAAGGTCGAAAGTCGAACATCGGCGCTCAGCCCAGCCCGACACGAGGTTAACACGAGGAAATCGTGGCGCGCCTAGCATGTGACCGTGTTTTGATCTCTCATGGATGCCTCATGGTTTACACCTTTTGTTCGTAGCTACGGTGACGACAGCGGCACTCATCTTCTATCAATTCTTCATATCAGGAAGCGTAATCAATGCAAGAACGACGAGAGGAAAGACGTACTTGCAGCGTACAAAATACCCAGCATCGTCGACGAGTGTGTACGAACGGCCTTGATCGTGACGTAGGTTGCTTGGGACTCGAGCGGTGGCAGTCTCGATAGGTTGAGAGATTTGGGAAGACAGAGGCAGTTGTTAGGAACTTGAAGGAGGCAGTGCGACTCGTCCAGCCGGATAGCGAAATCTGGAGTCGGCGTTGACAAGGGAGGTGGAATGTGACGTGGAAGATACCAACGAGTGCGGAGATGACGAGGAGGTAGGCAGCGGGGATGATGATAATGGGATAGGTATGAGTAAGCGATTGGTCAATTGCACCTTGGTTACCGGACGTTGAACGCTGCATTTTGAGCTGATGAAGGTGTATCTGACATAGAAGACCTCAAGGGAGGGCTTCGCCCTATTGATGATGAGCAGGTGCGTTCATATGCCTCGCGTATTCCACGCACAATGCACTCTGAACATTTCAGACATGCGATGCGAATCTACTGCGCTTTGTCTGCTTCTCTTGGACGTCGAATTCTAGCATTAAAGTTGCGACCAGTAATAGGGTGCCATCTCCCCCGTGGAATCTTCAGAGCGAAGGCCGAATAGGGATATCGGGGATTGTATCGCTGTGGAGGCGGCTTGAATGACAAGTCGAGGGCGAGATTATGTCAGCACGAGCGTAGGCTAGGACGGAGAAGGGTGTATTCTTACGAAGTGACCCCTCTACGTCTAGTCCCATCTCGTCGGACAACAGGATATTTAGCCTAGGCCGCTTTCCTGCGACATCAGGGAAAACGTCCATACCTAATTATCCATAAATTAGGAACTCGTACGGATAATCGCACTAATGTTTCACTAATGCGCATAATTTGAGGCTACTCGCAGATAATACCTAATCTTCCTAATCTATTCAGTTGGACGCGCTGATCAGTATTCAGACGATAATGATGATCTCGATGCAGACTCACCTTGAACACAAAATCCATCATTATCTACGTACTTGAGTCGTGCACGGCAGGTGTTAGCTGGCTGGCGACTAGCAGTCAATAAACTTTACGCTATGTACAACCACACAACTCTACATATAACCATCCGAGTCAGCCAAGAATTCCATATGCATGTCTATCTGAGAAGGGATTTACAAAAAACTTATCGCATATATCAAGTACATTGCTACTGGTCCATTCTGGCGGCATCGTGCTTCCGAAACAGGGAAAGAGATGAGTACTACGCCGGATAGACGACAGTGGGATCACGCTCGCTTTCCTTCCCCCCGAGCTGAACATTGATCTTTGAAGCTTGTGAAGTCCGTGGTTTGCATCAGCTCGTTGGAATGGGGTAAACCATTCAACGTAGACAAGGTAGACAGGAGGGTTGAGTACGTGCGGGAATAGTGAAGAGACATAGCGTTTCGGCAGAGTGAATATCACCCGCACTTGCCCGACTCGATAACCTATTTCGTGCGTACAACCAATAGCGACCATTCGTATTAGCTGCATAGATTCCAACTAGATTACAACCGAGACTTACCGTCGATCCCCCGCTGTCCACCCGTCCCCTCATTGATTAAAGCTGTATCGAATCGTGCAGGTATTGTATGACCGCGAGCTGAGGTTGCGCGACGACCTGGTGCTGCATGAACCACGTCATACTCATCCGAAGCATGCCTATACAAGGGGAAATCGCTTTCCCAGAACTTGGCCTTATGATAGACTGAGACGGAGTTGAACTGTAAGCGGTAGTTGGCAGCGAGACGATTCAGCTGGGCGCGCGAGAGATCCGGGTTGTTGTAGTGTACAATATACTCCGAGAGACAGAACGCGAAGTCAACCGCTCCGTAGTTGTGTTGCAGGTGTGTAAAATCGACGGATTTGACGGATGGATGGGATGTCATTTTGATATGACTAGACTGCGGTGAATACAAAGGGTTCATCGCCGAGGGTGGAGGCTTGCCGTCTAATCGCCATTTGATGAAACGAGCGTGACGCAAGATCTTCTCCTTGCGCTCAAGCCACAGGGTCATCTGCGGGTATTCATCCTTCTTATTTGTTGCACGGTAAGCATTCTTCGCCAGCTCGATATGTAAGCGTTCCGTGTACTCCGTGTTGAAATTATCCGTCGTGCCTAGGTTTTCGATGAGACGGCGATAGTGGCGAATGAAGTGAAGTTTGGGGAAATGGAAATGTGAGCGAATTCCGAGATCGACGAAGATGTTCTTGTTCTCATGAAACCGCGTAAGCGCATCTTCAAGACGGTCCAGAGAACTCGAACTGTGAATGGGATACTGCGCAAGGTAAATGAAGTCTAGTAAGCCACGGACAGCCTTGATGAGCCGTATCGAAGACAGGCCATCCGGGAGAGGAATGTCGATGATGAGCCCGAGAATGATGCGGCAAATGTCAGCGTGCTCTCGGCCGGTCAGCTTCGACAGGTTCGTGATGCCATTCAGAAAGAGTCGGATGTTGTGATTGGGAGGAAGGCCGCCACAGCGGGCATCGAGCTCGAGAGGTGAGTAAACCTTCTTCAGCCACGAGAGCAGGTGCTTGACAAGCCCTTGGTAGATTTGATGAAGAATATCTGGTGTGATGGAGATGAATATGTCACTGTACGGTAAGTTGGCCCAAAACGGTTGATATACGGGCTTTAGACCAACCAGCTTGCAGGCGTCCTTGTATTCGCCAAGCGTTAACTCGTCTGCAGATTCGAGAACCTCCAGAACAGCTTCAAGGTCTCGCAAGGGGTGTTCCTCATCCAGATCACCAAGCTCGTCTCGTGGTGTTTCACAGATAGGGCAGTCACCGGTCTTGATGCCCGTCACAGTAACGTACTCCTGATAATCTCCGACATAAGCAGCGAAAATGGGATGGACACGCCGAGCAACTCCATCACCGCTCGACATCACAACACCTTCCTTTCCAGCAACTTCAAGCGGAGCGAGGACGTGGTTCATGCAAGCGTGGAACAGATTAAGAAGGGTTCGTCGACGTGCTGCCTTATTCTTGATATGTTCTAACTTTGTTGTGGTAAGATAGCACAGCAGGATTTGTCCCCGCTGTCCAGGTTTGCTCCGTATGGCCTTAGGCAGGTTCCCAATAGTGATATAAACGGGGTACGCGGTCTTATTACGGAACAGCGTGACTTGTGTTTTGTCTGACGAAATTATCACAGGCATTATGGTGGCTCCCGGAGTCTGCGCTTCGACCGCTTTCTGGAGCAGATTCTGGTACGTCAGCACCGGCATACTTTAAGTATATATAAAGGTTTTACGCACCTGAACCCCCCACCACCACTTTCCAGTATGCATGTCGTGGAACAGACGCATGGTATGGTCAGCATCTGCATAATGGCGCTCCGGTAAGAATACAAGGTGCGGTGCAAATTCAGGGTCGCCAAAGAGGGATCGCAGACAATCTAACACATCGCGGAAGTAGATCTCATATGTTTCGCCTGCAACCGTGATCTCTTCCCGCTTGAACTGTGGACGTGAAGCCGGTAAGGAATCAACGAGTTTGTTAAGCTCGCGTGAGTTCTTGTACGATAGGCCTAACTTCTCTTGTAGCTAAAAAACACGTAGTATGGCTGACAGTCAGACACTCATATGATCACAGTAAATAAACGACGCACCGTTTCAAGCTCCAAGAGTTCCGATGCCGCTGTGGACCCTACTCCCCGCAGTTTCGCCCACTGAGCAACTTCCCAGTCGATTTTGGATCGGAATGGTGCGTATGGGTTTATCTCCGATGTCTCTGAGCCTTCTTCTACCTGAGCCTGATATCCCTTATACCCAGAAGCACCTACGTCTCGATGAACTGGTTTCCCAGCCTGAAGTGACGGAAACGAGACGACGACTGTAGGGCGCTGTAAGGCAGTTTCTAAGCGATTACGAGTCTGGTTCCCATGGCTGTCATTGGGAGCGTCTTCAGTCGCCTCGTTGGGGCCGCCTTCTGTCACACTCGTGCGCTCTACAGTCACCTCCTCTAGACTTTCCTCCTCTTCCTCTCCTGCGTCTGCATCCGCCCAGCCGTGCTCATTCTCTTCGTCATCTAAGCCTGCACCAGTCTCGGCCTCCCAGTCCTCTCGGAGTCCCAGAGCCCCAGGGCTACTACCCTCGCCATGTTCGTGAGGACCAGGCGGTGTTATGTCGCCAAACGCAATGCTCTACAGGGCATGGTAAGTGTTTAGATGCCTTACAACAATGAGAACTCATGAAACTCACCTGATTGTCTTCATCGAGGTTGTATTCTTGGACAGTGTCAATTATCTCCCAGGGAATATGGCAGGCCTCGTTGGTACTTTGTGTCTGATGTTTCTGATACCCGTTCAAAGAAAAGTTCTGGAAGCAGCCTTTGCAGAAAACCATATCGCTAGAGGTGTCGTTGTTGCTCGAAGAGGAACAGAAGAGCTGAGAGGGGGAGGATTGGGCGTTAACGCAGGTAAAACTCGCATTGTATGTTTCATTAAAGTCAGATCACTTACATTTGTTATCGCATGTACAGATCGTTACTGAGAAAGTAAGTGACTCCTCCTCCCGCCAATTCCCGACTCTCTTGCGTGCTCAAACGAACCACCACCACCCCCAGCCTTTCCTCCGGCTTCCTCGCTATAAAGCACGCCACGCCTTCTCATTGTCACATCAATGCCAGCCAGAAACCAGTCCAGAGCTTCTGTGCCCCCATCCGAGACGTCTATAGCGATGAATGTGCCATCGGAAGACTCGGAACAGCCAGCAAAGCAGCCCACAGAAAAGGGTGCTGTCAGCAGGGGGACAAAGACACGAGCACGGAACAAGAAAATCCTCGAGGAGCAGCAGCTGCAAGAAGCGACGAGTGTCCTTGGTGAGTTTAGGTAGTATCTGGTGATCCCGAGCTCGCTGTCTGATATTGCTGACAGCGACTCCACGCTCCGCTAAGGTAAAAGCGTTAAATGCTGCCGGTAAGAGAAAACCGTGACATCGATGGCTATAATATACAGCTGATGTTGAGCCCTGGCAGTCTGGGTTGAAAAGAAGACATCACAGGTCGCCGCGACAGGTAGCAAAGCAGTCGCTTCGGAGACAGCACCTGCAACAAATCGCAAGCGTGCGTTGTCGAGTTCAGCGGCAACTCAGACCAAGGAGCCGACGAAGAAAAAGAGTAAATGTAAATATATTGTTATATAGCCCGAACATTCAGCTGATTAAAGGATGGTCAGCGAACCTCGTTCAAGCGCCAGATGCTAAAGCAAAGGGCACCTGTACGTTCTAATCAATGTCTCTCTCTGTTGACTCTGTCATTGAACACTTCAGTAGCTTCGAGACGCCTCATACTCCCGCGCCGTGACCTCGAAGATGATGAAGACATCATCGAGCATTGTCAACCGGAGGCGATTCAACTCGAGAAGCCCATTATCACCGGTACTAGGCAGAAGGCTTCGAAACAAAAGGTGTCCATATCTGCTAATGAGGGTGCAGCAAAAAAAAAGAAGTCAGTCAGGTTCACTGGAATCCTCCGTTCAATGCGAAACTTACTAATCTGTAAACTTCTCTCAGGGCAAAGGTGAATGTCGAAGTAGCCTCGGAAGTCGATGACGAGCTGGAGGAATCTGGAGACAGCGGAAGCGAGTTTCAAAACTCATCTGCCAGTGGTGATGCTGCTTCTGGGTCAGAGGACGAGTCAAGCGAAGATGACGACGCAGATGATGACGTGGACGAGCTTCTAATGGTAAGTGGCAAGCAGTCCGTTGTGGCAAAGGTATCTCACACCGTGAAACCCGTGATCGTTTCCCACCTGGTAAATAGTCTGTGCGAGGTCACACAAGCAGCACGCCCGGATCCGCCCCTCCAAGTTCTATTGCACCGTCATCCGATGACGAACATATCACTCAGCCTGAAGAACAAGATAGCGACCGGGAGGGTGAGGATGTGGCAAGATCAATGGTAAGTACCGGGAACCACCGACCCACAGCAACTACCAGTACTGACAGTGTCAACAAGCCCAAGACTGCTCAAAGAAAGTCGACCTCTGGCCGTTCCACCAAGCATAAGCATAGTGGCCCGGGAGCGAAGCTCGCTTCGGCCACTCTACAGGAACTTGAAGAAGTACGTGAATCTCTCTGATGTCTACCAGCTGCTGATTCGTCACCTATGTTGGTATAGCGCCCTCGATTTCGGACTGCGACAGCACCGAAACCCTCTGACGATGCCGCAGCACATTCAGACGATGGTGAAGATGAACCCGAAACTATGGCTCTGCGTCTTCGTCGTGGTAAGCGCAACGCCGAAAATCTTCTTGCATGGGAGCAACAGTACCCCGAGGACACAAGGCTCGTGTACGATACACGCTCACGAGTTGCGATGAACTCGCAGTCCTCCGTGATCAAGGGCCTTCTCTCTGCTGCAATCGAGGAATTCAAAATCAAATTTGCTTTCGACCGACCGACCGCGGACAGCTCAAAGAAATCTATACAGCAGCGTGGAGTCCTCATCAAGTGTGCCAAGAGTCTGAAGCGATCTCATATTGTGGATCGCTTGAAGACTGACGAAGTTTATGTCCGAGATCTTGCAGCCGTGGTGAGTGCGGAAGTATGGCGGGTTTGCTTGGCTACTCATTACATATAGGCTGAGCAACGCGTTACGAAACTGCGAGGAGACATAAGGAAGGGGGTCGCGCCGCTAATCAAGGATCACTACAAGCTCAAGCCGGGGACTCCCTACTGCAAGGAACAAGTAGCCAAGCTGCTCGACGATATGGAGTACATATACCCTGGGGATACTATGGTAAGTTCCCGAGCTTCGATACAGACTAATACTATTGGCCGCTGACACTTTCGCTACTACACCAAAGAAGAATACTATGAACTACAACGAACCGTTTGATATTCCTATCATCCATACCATTCTCGGAACCTGGTTCTTCGATGGTCCAAAGTCTCTTGCGGCGCAGAACCGGAGACTGTTCAAGTCTAGTGATCCGAAGAAGCCGAACGAGTTAGAGATACCCGAGGGCATGCTCATTGCTACCCTCATCATTGTACGTATTGCTCTCCGTTTTTTGTTCTATCAATTGATAGTACCTTATACTCTACCACAGATCTTCCACTGTCTCGAGGACTGGACCTCTGGCGCTTACAAGCCAGGGAGAGACTTCCAGCTCTCGATGGTTCACAAGGAATATGTCAAGATCATTGAATATGTTGAGGCGCTACTTACCGAACAGCCAAAGATGTATCATCGGGTCATGCACAAAGTGTTTGTCAAGACATGGTACGTTGCGCGCAAACTTAAACAAATGTTTCATTCGAGACGGCGCTGATGACTCCCACTCCCTAGTGCTCTCAAAGATGTCGATCTCGTCTCGAAAGGTTCCTCGCACCGTGCCGCTTTCTCCAAGCTTGTTTTGGACGACGACAACGATGGATAGATGGTAAGTTATGCTTAATTTACGTGGATATATGACGACTGCTAATGATCACGAGTGTACTAGTAGTTTAGAGGTTTAGATACTTGCGTTTAATGTTGTATAATTCGTTCTAATTCATGCATAATTTGTTCCTGTATAATCGTGCACATGGCTAAGATGAATAATTGGTATAACGGTCTACTCGGGATAATTAGTGTATAATTATGAATAATCTGGACGGGACGTTTTCCCTGATGGAATTGGACGTCGAATTCTAGCATTGGAGTTACGGCCAGTAATAGGGTGCCATCTCGCCCGTGGAATCTTAAGAGCGAAGGCCGAATAGGGATATCGAGGGTTGTATCGCTATGGAGGCGGCCTGAATGACAAATCGAGGACTAGAGTATGTCAGCACGAGCGTAGGCTAAGACGGAGAAGGGCGCATTCTTACGAAGCGACCCCTCTGCGTCTAGTCCCATCTCGTCGGACATTCGAACACCTTATCTAGGCCGCTTTCCTGCGAAGACAGCGACATACAGGTGCTACAAGGCTTGTTGCTGGGAGGAACTCGTAGATCCCCGGTGCATCAACTCACAGCTTGTAAGGCGTCGATAGCCTATAGGTCGTGCCGAAGTGATAACCGACGGCGAGAGGGCCTGAGTTAGACATAGTCACTGAACCGGGCGAGCATGCAGTGGCCGGCTTGGCGGTCACAGAGGAGTCTGGAGTATGCAAGGGCGGCCAGTAAGGACGACAGACTTATTGGTAAGAGTTTGGAATGTAGATGGGTGGGTCGGAGGGCTAGCGACGGGCGTCGCTCAGAAGCCAAGCCGGAGCGAATGGCTACTTAACATTGACGATGACGTCGGTCGCAGGACAGTGTTGTATCAACGTCGTCGAACCTATCGTTGGACGACCTATTGTGTCGACGGTGGCCTTTTCGTCAAGCGACGTTTCCGCCTGACGCAGGACTTGCGACACTAATGTATTCAGTACGCAGACAATCGGCAAGACGCATAGGCATTGCATACCTTAGGAACCACACGGTGTGTATGGCAGAGAGTGCGAGATAAAGCTGCAACATACGGTGAGTCCATTGCTATATGCTCGCATTCTTGGATAGGCAGTACTAGTGACTTACGAATGGGCAGAACACTAGCTTGTGAGCTCTGAAAGTGGGAAATGGCTGCCATGAAGGGCTACTGAAAACGACCTCTGTCAGTGTATGCGCGTACACAACACGAATTACTATGTGCTGGACGACGGGAACATATTTTCCAGACGTATAACCCGCATACATCTGACTTACCGTACCATGAAATCGTGAAACGCAGGTACACGACGCACGGCGAGGCAGTACAGTGCGCACCGTGATGAATTATCGCGCATACAGCCAACTTACTCGGAGTTTGAACAAGGTACTTGAGTATGTTGTTACTTACGCGTTTCTTCATAACTTGAACTGACACCTAAAATAATGAAACTTGCAGAGGTACGAAGAGGATGGTGGTGGGTAAACGAGAGAGACGAAAACTGGCAGGACGACGAGAATAACGAAGTCACAGTTTCACTCGATGGTGACATCATGCAGACCCATGCCATAACGGGATAGACAGCAGCGTGCAAGGGCCAGAAAGGGTAAGCGCGTGCTTTGTGGCGCGGACAAAGCCGTACTCGGCCGCGTTCAAGTTCCAAGTTCAGATGCTGGCACTGGGGTATTTTTGCAAGTGACCGCTTTATAGAATGTCTCTAGGTAACACCAGGTATCCCAAGACTTTACGACTCGGTCGCAGCAGGTGCAGTAATGAGCATAAAGTTCGCTCCTACCAGCTTCAGCCCGTACTTTTCTCCAAACTCGACTGCGTTCCAGTGCCTCCTGCTTTCCAAAGTATCGCTGCTCCGCTCGGGGGCGTCATCTGGGATTGCAAGAGGCTTCGTCGATGGTTCTTGGAACAAGAGGAAAGCTAGATCGCTGTCAATTTACATCGGACAGGATTTGCAAGCGAGAAACGCGACGCACTGTATCTGTGCACACCCGATGCGGGACGAGGACCAGGTGGTCTGTACGGTGTTATCGACGGCTGTGTCTTCAAAGCTGCAGAACTAGCAATGGTGGCCGACGTATCCGCAGGCGACTTCAACCCTGTAATCTAAGTCTCCATGTCAGCAATAAACATGACGCAGCTATCATTCCAATAGCACTCACCACCCAATGTCTGAATGTCTTGAACTGAGGATCCGCCCTCGTCGGCACATCCGGATCGAACATAACAAGCGTGTACGACACCTCTCCCTCCCCTCCCTGGCTAGTGGCATCCGCCTGTTCTACCGGCAAACTGAGCGGTGCAAAGCTGATCTCTGGCTCCTCCGCCGTCTCGCTGATCAGCAGCTCATTCCCCAGGATCACCTCTTTGCCTCCTGGGTAGATGACGGAGAAGAGGATGGATGGCACGAACGACTCTGGGAGGACATCTGGGATGAGCTTTTCGCGTTTGAGAGCTTCGGTTACTCCTGAGGCGGGGTCTACGGACATGGTGGTCTTGGTTTAAGTTGGAGAAACTGAAATAAAGAAACTTTGAGTCAGATCTTGTTCGTTTAAGTACACACGATAGTTCGACGATAGTGATGATCATGAGCCACAGGCCGGGGACTATGAGATAATCCGGCCCGCTATATCGGTCCGTTAGCCGCGTCTTAAGGCTTGGAGTCTATTCGGCAGGAACGTCACCACTTTTATCGTTTGACCCCCATCTCGTTAAAGTCAAGCAAGCAGAGAAAAGTAATGATGGCTGCAGTTAATGTACCTCAGTTCACATTTAACAATGGGGTGAAAGTCCCCAGTGTCGGTATGGGGTAAGTCACACAGCTCAGTTTCTAATCTCAAGTAACCTGAAACTCATACTTGTCCATTACGCGCAGATGCTGGTTGGGAGCGGACGGTGGACTCGACGTCGTCGAAGATATGTGCAAGAACGCGATCAAGGTGGGCTCAGGGAAAGATGTGACTCGAGGTTCCTTACTTACAGAGTGAAACTGACCACATAGAACGGATATCGTCACCTCGATACGGTATGCACGTCTTGCTCATCCCTAGTTTGATAACTATATGCGTTTCTCCTCTCCTAGGCTCGAGGATACAGTAAGTACATGCGAGATTATTGCTTTGGGGCTATACGCTGACCACGTCAATCCATGACACACAGGCAACGAAAAGCTGGTAGGCAAGGCTATCCGTGAATCAGGCGTCCCGCGCAGCGAGATCTTCCTCACTACAAAACTAGGGTAAATATCCACACGCATATCTTAGCTGTTTCATGGCACTGATGCAGACTCCCATTATCAGAAACCCCGACCACGGCAGAGTCCGTGAAGCATTTGAGGAATCTCTGGCCAAACTCGATGTCGAATACATCGATTTGTACTTGATGCACTGGCCTCAGGCAGTGAAATCATCTGCCGGCTCCATCAACAGTGGATATTATTTTCTGCCTTACGGAGCATTACATGAGGAGCTGACGGGTTGTGTATCGACATTTGTCAGGCGAGGTCTACCAACCCAACGAGAGCCCGACCTTCGTCGAGACCTGGAAAGAAATGGAGAAACTCCTCGATACAGGTCCGCACATTAATTGCTAACTCCATATCGCTGACATCTGAAATCACCTCACACACTGCGTGTCAATAACTCCACAGGCAAAGTGAAATCCATCGGTGTCTCCAACTTTTCCATTAAGAACCTCGAGATCTTGCTCAAGGAAGCCTCCGTCGTACCCGTCACCAACCAAATCGAACTGCATCCGCTCTACCCGCAGTTCGAGCTGCAAGAGTACTGCAAGGAGAAAGGGATACTTCTGACGGCTTACTCGCCTCTCGGTAAGACTGTCTATTCTTGTAGTACGTATGGACAGCTATGGAAGATGACGACGTGGTGCGTGCAGGTCAAGGCCGACCTGAGTTCTTCGAAGACCCCGACTATGCAAAGATCGTCGAGGCTCATAAGGCCAACCCGGCACAGGTTGCCATCAGCTGGCTCGTCAAACGTGGTATCATCGCCATTCCGAAGAGCGCGAAAGTCGAACGCATGAAGGCAAATATTACGGTGAGTAACCCTCCTTCAACGCGGATACTCTCGTTTCGCTAATTAAGATACTTTCTGATCGCCATGGAACGATGTAGCTGCTGGACCTTTCGCAGGAGGAAATCGAAGTTGTCAACGCTCTCCATAAGAAGCCGGGCCAGCATAAGTCGCTTATGGGGTACCATAGTATTAAACCTGGCTATGTGTTTGGATGGTCCTACGAGCAGCTTGGGTGGCCGTTGAAGGAGGGAGGGATTGTCAAGGACTCGGATTGAGCATTTATGAGTCAACGAAGAAGGCAGGAAACCCAAAGGTACGAATACGTGCATAAAATTCTGGATCCGGAGACTAGATGATTGACGTGTTTTTTCTTTCTTTTTTGATTCACTCGATGACCAGGTGTAACTCACTGTATTTGTAAGTAGCCATTCAAGTATGAGCGTAGCGCATCCGTTTGTACGACGTCTATGTCGGCTCTCTCGAGGATAGCAAGCTGCCAGCTTACTACCGATTTTTCGGCCCTACCATCCCGATATGAAGTGACAAATATCCAAGCACAAAGGAGACGGGTATCCTCAATCTGAGCCATCACGACCGCGTACGCACAAAGCGGTGACTCTGAATACAAACAATACTTGCCACTATCGCATGTTGGGAAGTGTTGGAAATGGTTCTCTTGCTTACCAAGCCAGCCGCCATCAAATACCGATTTCATCATGCCCTCCGACGAGTCCGTTGCACGCCAGACGGTAAATCCCGAGAAATCGGGATACTGTTTGGCGGGTGGTTTTGTCCGTGTATGGCACGGACGAGGTCGCGGATGGCCAATCTTTTGGTACCTATCGAGATACGCACTGTCGTGGAGCGATTAGTCAGTGAAGTATTTGCAGGTATATGAGAACGATCATCTCGCTCGATTTACTCATCTTACAGCTCTCACTTTCCTGCTATTGTTTAGTACTACCCTCACAGTCAACGCTCCTGGTTAGACATATTTGAACGACTCGGACGACGATGGCTGCTCCTGTTCCAGAATTCGCGCTCAATAATGGACGCAAGATACCGAGTGTGGGTATGGGGTGAGCTATCCAAGTTACTTACTTATGATGTGTGGCCAGAACTGACAAGTCGACGCGAAGGTGCTGGATCGATATCAATGGTGGTCTCGACACCGTTGAGACAATGTGCTTGAATGCGATCAAGGTAAGTACACCTGTAGTGACCTACTTTGACGTCAAAATTTTGCTAAGAAAACCTCTCTACCTTGTAGAATGGATATCGACACATAGACACTGTACGTATGCTTCAAGTTATTTTCATTCTATCACGGTATATGAACTCACGCTACTATTGACCCTTCAGGCGAAAGGATATGGTAAGTCTTTATACGACCACCTATTGTGTTCGCCGATAATTATATGAGGTTACTAGGCAACGAACAACTCGTCGGAAAAGCCATACGCGAGTCAGGTGTACCCCGCAGTGAGATCTTCCTCACTACCAAGCTCTGGTACGCAAGACAGAATATACTTTCAGTTGTCTCAAAAGTGGAAGCTCACGGTGAGACTAAACGCATTCAGGAGCTCCGACCATGGCCGAGTCCGAGAGGCATTTGAGGAATCGTTCGCAAAGCTGGACGTCGAGTACATTGATTTGTACCTGATGCATTGGCCTCAGGCGGTCGTAGCCGATGAAGTGGGCATGCATGCTGGTGAGTGCTGCTGGTGTGGACATCGGGTGTGATAGTATAACTTACCGAGGTGTTCCCAAATCTGGGAATACTAGGTCGGACTCTTGCTGTTGATGAGAGTCCTACATTTATTGAGACTTGGAAAGAGATGGAGAAACTTCTTGAGACAGGTCAGACTGCCTCGATTGAATGAAGAAATCAATCTGGCGGTTAACTGAGATCCCGTACACAGGCAAAGTTAAATCTATCGGTGTCTCGAACTTCTCCATCAAGAACCTCGAGATTCTACTCCCTCACGTCAAGGTCGTACCCGCAGTGAACCAAGTCGAGCTGCACCCGTTCCTTCCTTCTTTCGAGCTGCAAAAGTACTGCGAAGAAAAGGGTATCTTGCTTGTCGGATACTCGCCTCTCGGTACCCACATCTTTACTGGCTCTGCATACTTGCATCGCTAATGATTCGTTTCACGTCTGTAGGTATGGGACATCCCGCATTCTTTGAAGATTCCGATTATGCAAAGATCGTAGAAGCCCACAAGGCCAACCCGGCGCAAATCGTCATCAGTTGGCTCGTCCAGCGTGGCATTCCTACTATTCCTAAGAGTGCAAACGTTGAGCGTCAGAAAGCGAACATCACCGTGAGTGTTGATAGCTAAGTGGCATTCCACCAAAGATATTCATAAACGAGCGTCGGTATTGCAGCTGGTGGCACTCACGCCGGAGGAGATTGCCACTATCAACGCTATCCATAAGAAGCCTGGTCAACACAGGACGTTAGTGTTCCCACCCATCGCACCTGAAGGGGTGGTTATCGGGTGGACATATGAACAGCTGGGATGGCCGTTTGACAAGGCAGGTGTTGTTCGAGAGTAAATTTTGTCATTGATAGCATAGGGCGATTATTTTAACATCAACGCATACGAAAATGGATAATATGGAACTTGGAGTCACTTGCGATGCGTCTTGGCCTGTCTTACTGTCTCGGATTCCCACCCAGGTAGGTCCGCAATTAGAGGTTGATGGCTTATCGCTAGGTTAGATCAAAATAGGTGATATGCCAAGTTCGCCAGTTACTCCTCGCATGATCGCGTCACTTCCCGGTGAACGCATTAATCGGTATGATAGTAAATAACTCCTACCCTGCGATTAACATGTTAGGTTCGTGCATGTCCTCAATATCGTGAGACCGCTACTGAAACATGTGTAACAATCTTGCTCCCTAGCCTGCAAGTACGAAGCCTACGTCTAAGTCTCTAGGGGTTGGACCGCTTCGGTGAACTATGCCCTGCATGAAACACGCATTTGGACTTGGAGGGCTATATGCCGAAGTCTCGGACATTGCAGATGCAAGTGCGTATATTTCTGCGTCCGGTAGGCTTACTCATGTACTCTCCATGCTACCAATAACTCCGATCCGAGTCTTGGATGTATGGTATGGCAAACTGACATATATAACGATCCAACCCACTATATATTCACCGGTCTCGTCAGTCTGATCAAACCGACCCCCCTCATTTACTGAAACCAATTCGCAAAGAAGCAAGTCCATATGGCTGCCCCAGTCCCTACTTTCACGTTCAATAACGGTGTCAAGATTCCCAGCGTCGGTATAGGGTAAGCATGACTATACGTCCAGCTCTATCTGTATGTTCAAGCATGACAATGATTTGCTAGATGCTGGATGGGATATGACGGTGGGGTTGACATAGTAGAAACGATGTGTCAGAACGCGATCAAGGTACGAAGAATGAGAGGAATCTCGCTGACTCAGGAATACTGATGATTCTTTTTGTTTTTCCTTGTCGTAGAACGGCTATAGACTCGGACACTTTGATACTGTTGGCATTATCGCATAATACAGTTGAACGACGATGCTAACATAGGAATTTTGTCAAATTGCTAGGCTAGCGGATATAGTAAGTCATTTTATGCCTATATAGCACATGTGTGCGAGCTAAGTCTTCTCCAAGGAAATGAGGAGTTCGTGGGCAAAGCGATTCGTGATTCGGGTATTCCTCGTAGCGAGTTCTTTGTCACTACCAAACTATGGTACGGTACATCTCACTGCTCGTAAGGTGAATTAGTGGTAGAGTGAGCTGACTACTTTGTATAGGAATGGAGATCATGGCCGGGTACGCGAAGCATTTGAAGAATCCCTGGCCAAGCTAGGAATCGAGTACATAGATCTCTACTTGATGCATTGGCCACAAGCATTGATTCCCGATAAACCTGGGTCATTGACTGGTAAGACAGTGATTCGAATATGATAGCCCTAGCCCTATAATTTACTCATTGAATTCGACCAGGTCGTGTTCCGGATGTTGGAGAGAGCCCAACGTTCATTGAAACTTGGAGAGAGATGGAGAAGCTATTAGAGACAGGTATGCTTACTAGCTCGCAACTTGTGCACGAATATACAGATCCTTATGGCAACACTGCAATCCGTAGACAAAGTCAAGGCTATAGGTCTCTCTAACTTTTCCATCAAGAACCTAGAGATTCTGCTGCCGCACGTCAAGGTTGTCCCCGTAACTAATCAAGTAGAAATCCACCCTTTTCTGCCCTCTTTTGAGCTACAGAAGTACTGTCATGATAAAGGCATACTTTTGACTGCTTTCTCACCGTTTGGTATGTTTTCTTAAGCTCTGGGTTTTGAATCAGTCAGCTAAGTTCGTCTTACCCTTACAGGTATGGGGAACCCCGAGTTCTTCCAGGACCCGGATTTCGTGAAGGTCGCCGACGCTCATGGGGTCAGTCCCGCTCAAATAGCTATCAGCTGGCTTGTGCAACGCGGTATTGCTACATTCCCCAAGAGCGCGAATGTCGACCGTCAGAAAGCAAATATCACAGTGAGTCGTGATCTCTTTCCCACTGAGCAAGCTAAATTGATATCGCGATGCAGCTGGTAACACTGTCGACAGAAGAGATGTCCACGATCAATGCCATTCACAGAAAACCTGGTCAGCACAAAACATTGCTGCGAGACTTGGCGTCCAATGGTATCATCTTTGGATGGACCTATGAACAATTAGGATGGTCGTTTGATGAGCGTGGCTGCGTAAAAGAGTTGGAGGACGGAAGGTTGTAATGAGGAAATAGACATGATACAGACAATACATACCCATCGGCAAAATATGATCAGCGGTGTACATACTTCTTGTCAGCCTCAGGGCCGGTTCAGCGATCATCGGATCGGCGGTTATCTAAACGAACAACTCCCCGCCGACCGGTGGCTGGCCTGTAAGTGTCAGCCACACAGATGTGATAGCTGTGGCGTCTTAGGAACTACCTTCACTCACTCCTCTCTATTAGTGCGTGCGACGATGCCAAACCTCAAGCTACCCAAGGTTCCCAAACCCTTCACGCCCGTGCGTCGCTTGATTTACGATGTACTCAAACCATCCATGGCTATAGGGAAAAGATTACGTGATGTGTACGAAGAACAGGAGAATATCCCATCCAGAGGGACACACATGGCCGTCGATCAAACATGTGCCCATGCTCGTAACTGCGTGGCCTTGCAAAATGACGACACCGAAGAAGACGCAGTAGTGATCACAGCACTCGACGTTGTTCCATTCTGCTGCCATGCGGATCTCCTACTCATGAATCGAGCCCAACTGGTCGAAGTTGCCAATAATCTCAACGCGAAACTACCCTTAGCAATGCGCATCGATACCTCTGCAAGTCGCTCGGATAGCTTCATTCGTAACTCGATCGAGCTTCTCGTAGGAATTCGTCACGTCGTACCTTCCGCTCCCAAGCCGAATCGTTCACTATCGCTTTCGGTCTCTAACTTCGGTGTCAACGACGAGTCTCTGGTGTCTTCAATTCTGCCGCTGAGTCCAGTATCTCCACTGGCTACGCGCAAGAGACAGGCCGCAGCCGTCCCAGAACACGCCGTCAGCCCTCCCCTAACTTCGCTCATGGAGGAGAGCGAGGACACGGATATACTATCGGGATTGACTCCTTATAGCAGACCGCAGAAGAGACGTCGGATTTCAGAGGAGCGAGATAGCTCCCCAGATGTTTCCCCGACGCCCGTACGCGTACACACCAGGTGCCGCCCGAGGGGTAGAGTTTCGCGTTCCCAATCACATCGAACCACGAACATACAGCCGAAGTCTTCATTGGACGCAGCGGCCGGTAGAGACGGTCGTGTCCTGCGGTCTCGAAGTGAGAGAATTCCGCCTCTCAAGTCGCTAGGCATTCATCGTAATGTCACTGTGACCCGAGGACGTGGGGGTGCGAGTGGTAGGGGCGACCAGAGGTTCGGACCAGCGCCTGTCATGACTTCCACCCCGAAGGCTCACCTCCCAACATTGATGTACTCCACGTCACCATCCATGGACAACTCACTTCTGCAGCTGGAAGGGACGTCCGGAGGGCCGATCAATAGCGTGAGTGTCGCTACGATGTCCTCCAGCGCCGGTTATTCTTCCTCTGGATCGCTCTCGTCCACTCCAAGGCTGGAGAGGATTGGGGTATGGTTGACTCGTCATGCTGGAGGGGAGAAGACTCAAGACACGGAGGCAGTCATCACCGGAATTGAGAATCTGACTCTTCGTTCAGCTTTGTCGGACATGGATATCAGTCTGTGATATTTTTATTAGCGTAGATATCGATTATTCCTTCTGCATGCATTACACATTATGGCCTTTCAAATGCCACTCTTTATTCAGAAACACAGTACATATTGAGACGCACCACAAGATCGCATTACCCCTTCATGGGTTGAGTTAGAAAGTTAAGTCGAATCCTTCCGCTGCGATCTGCGCTAGAACAATCTGTGTCTCAGCCAGAATGACCAGCTGACCCTTGTTCGCAAAGACTAAATTGGCAGAGGTGGTGCCCAGGAAGAACTTGCCCAGCAATGTGCCCTCCGGACTCCAGACCTGTATCCATACACCTCAGTCACCAGAAAACCGTGATGATTTCTCACGAATAGCTGAGCACTTACGTGAACACCATCGCCACTTCCGGCGTACACGTTCCCCTGGGTATCAAGCTGTACACCGTCAGCTACGCCAGCATCAACATAAGCAAAGACTCGGCGATTGTGGAAAGCTTGGGTCTTGGAATCAACATCGAACACGTAGCTACACAGTGTGAGGGCAATCAGTATCTGGAGATGGGCGTGAGGGTTAGGTCAACATACATGGTAGCAGGTTCGGTTTGATTGTTACCCAGGAACCCACCAGCGGCACCTGTGTCTGCACTGAAAGAAAAGTTTCTAATAAGCCAACGAGCAGCGACCCTCTGGAGAGTACAACATACATGTAAGCAGTCTTGCCGTCCTTCGTAAACGCGATACCGTTGGGCCTGTCGAATCCGTCTGCCACCACACGCACGCTTCCAGTATCTGGGTCAAATCGGTACACTTGATTTGGTAGAAGTGGGAGTGGTCGGAAGTGGTTCAGCCATCCGTAGCTATTTTATCGTTAGCGATAAAATGGCGTGAGCATTTGGGGGTACACATACGTAACATCGGTAAAGAACAGCTTCTTGCTGGTGGGATGAATCTTGACATCGTTCAGCGAGTTGAACTGGCGACCGAGGAAGTTATCTAGGAGTACGGTGACGTTGTGAGGTACTGCTGGATTCACGGCCGTAATCGAAGGAGGCAGACTGCCCCTCCCTGAGTTGACCAGCAGCAAGTTGCCGTGGAAAGGACCAGTACCTCCATTAGTCATTTGGACAGTCTCGGGAAGATCCAGCTGTATCGTGTGTCAGATACGAACACCTTTGCAAAAATAATGGACACACCGGTGTGACAGTAACATTGAGAGCAGATGTTGAGTCGCTCGCGTTCTTGATAGCCGACGCGACCTCATTCAGGTTGATCTTGGAGACTTGATTGTTGTGGTCGATATCGCTGAAGCCAAGGGATCCGCCGTCATTGCTAGCAAAGAAGACTTCGTTGGTTTTCTGAACCCATATCGGTGCCTCGTGCGCAAAAGCGAATTCGGGGTTGGACGCGATCACGCGAATGGAGGGGCTGGGTCCGAGGATGTCCAGAAACGCAGGGTCAAAGACTTGGAAGAAGGGCGAAGTCGTGTTCGTCGGGTTGAAAAAC
>JAXQGX010000083.1:0-22242 GCA_037040455.1 Irpex sp. P115-07
GGGTCCTGCACTGAAGCCTCCCCAGCCAATCGGCCACAGGCGTCTCCAAACAACGCCCGCCTTCCTTCGACGACTCACACCACTTCCTCTTACTCACAAATCGTCTTATCTCGAATACTTTGTAATTGGCATACATATCTCCTCTGCTCGCCATGTTTAAACCCGTCGTCGTCGTCACCGGCGCATCCAAGTGCATATCGACCCATCTTCAAGGGGATCTCCTCCGCTGACCTCACTATTACCAGAGGCATCGGACTCGCCGTCACCAAACTGCTACTCGAGAAGTTCGGGACCGCGGTCGTCGCTATCTCCAGGTCCGAGAGCCCGGAGCTTCAGCAGCTCGCTCAGACCCACGGGCAAGCTCTCCTGCACTTTAAATGCGACGTGTCAGTACACACAGTCCTCCGTCGTCTGTCTGTCTGTTGTGCTGATAGAGCGTTGGGGGTCGTAGTACGGACAGCGCGGGCTTCGCGCAGGCTATCAAGACCGCTCACGACACTTTCCAGCGTATTGACAGTGTTATCCTCAACGCTGGTGTGTTCGATCCTGTGGGCAAGATTACCACGTCTGAGATCTCCCTCGATGCGTGGAAGGCCAACTTTGAGGTCAACTTCTTTTCTTTGATCAGTGCACTGCGGGTGACTGTGCCTTTGCTCAACGCAAATGAGACCGACGTCAAAGGGAGGATCATTTTTGTGAGCTCTGGTGCTGCAACTAGCGGCACGTATGGGTGGGGCCCCTATAATGCAAGCAAGGCTGCGATGAACAGCCTCTGTCGGTGCGTGTAGCTTCTGCGACATCCAGCGACATCCATCTCACGTGCATGTATAGAACCATCGCCCAAGAAGAGCCAGGTATCATATCCGTCGCCGTTCGTCCAGGCAAAGTAGACACTGCCGTACGTCATCACGAGCCCCTATACATTAACCCTACTAACAATTCGTCACGAACACACGCAGATGCAAGCGCAAATCCGCCAACTCGCTGGTACCGACAAGATGCGCCCGGAAGATGTCGCTCTCTTCGCCAAGGAACATGAAGAAGGCAAATTGGTCGCCCCGGAAGAGAGCGGACACGTTATTGCGGCGTTGGCACTCAATGCGTCGCCTGAGTTTACTGGGAAGTTTGTTAGTTGGGATTCGGAGGAGTGTAGGGACTTTTGGGATACGAAGTAGCTTGCAGAAGAAAGAATGGAAAGAAATGGAAAGTTGATGTACAATGTACAATAGGAATCGAATGTAACAATGAAGTGGTATTTGCACGCAGTTAAGCATTTTGACATGGTCGATATTTACGGGGTGTGCTTGAGACTGCAATATGTAGGCAATATCGAACATACGTCATTATTGATCGAAGGCCAAAAAGATACTACAAAATTCAGCAGGCATAGAGAGTCGCGGTGGTAAGGTAAGGTAGGTATCGCAGATTGGTGACGGGGTTTAAATGATGAGGTATCGCAGGTTTGTTCAAGAGGTGAGGGATGATCAGAACATGAGGGAAGAAAATCGACGAATAGAAGGGGCACGCGCAGCGCATACGCTCACGCACCACCCCACGGTCCGCGTATTCGCCTTGCAAGTTGCATATCCCTCTGCATAATCGTCACTCGCTTCGCATGTATCGCGCACAAGTTCCTACATTCATCCAAACCATAAGCATTTCGCGTTCCCTCCAAACCAAACCAACAACACAACGAAACACTCACGTATCCTCGAATAAATGCACCAAATACGCCTCTGTGGCTTCTTGCAGTGCCAGGATCGCAGAACTCTGCCACCTCAGGCCGGCGTCGCCGTAGTCGTTCATATCGGTCGTCATGTCCATCGCTATTTCACGGACCTAGGTAGTTTGCGTGAGTTTAGCACCGACAATTTAAGAGTAATAGAACAGAGGGCATGACACTTACGATGCGAGAGAAGGGCAGCTTGCGAATCAACAAGTCAGTCGACTTCTGGTACTTGCGGATTTCGCGCAGCGCGACCGTCCCAGGTCGGAATCGTCTCCCTACACCCCAAAAAATCCCGTCAGCAACCAGCTAGCCTCACATTCTCATCAACCAGCATTCCACATACGTCGTCCCGTCTCATCCTGCACCGCATTAACCTGAGCTCCTCCACGAGCAGCACTAACAACAGCCCCACTCCCGCTCGCCCGAGGACGTGCAGCGACAGGAGGGTTCCCGCCTGTACTTTTGCGTGCGGTTGAGCGGGGTTTCTTGGCGGCGGGGCGCGGGCTGGACGCGTCGTCGTCGGATGGTGCGCGTCGTTTGCCTTTCTGGACTGTTTGGGCCATACTGGAAGGAGGTGGGGGTGGTTAAGGGGTGGTGAGACGCGTTGGTTGGGGTGGGCTGGTAATTATGACGATCTTCACGGAAGGTAGCCTTAGACGAGGAAAGCAGTAGAGGGTTTGGAGACAGGAGAGTGAGAGAGAGTAAGTGTCGCGAAGGTAGTCGGACGAGAGGCAGCCTGCGCTGAGCTCGTTCGAGTGAAAAGTGAAAAGGAGGAAGATGAACTGTGGCCAGTACCAAACAACTCCGTCCGCGAATCCCGACCCACTTGAACTCTGATCAATTCCCACATGGGCGTTTACGGTGACCCAATTTGGAAGTACCGCGTCTGTCACACAATGTCACGTAAATGTCACACTCGACACACACTTGAGCGTGAGTTGTCACGGTGGCAGCATCATGTACTCACGAGTTCCTAGGCTCGTGGCGAGAATAAAGACCGCGTCTCGATATCCTAGCTCGTCCTCTGTTCTGCATCATCCCCGATTTCTGTCTGCACGTACATATACGGAGATGACACAGAATACAGAGGTCGCTACGGGTTACTATCGTCTCACCGACATCGTTTGGGAATGGTACAGTGATCGCTTGTCTTTGAGCAAGATTGAGTGTAATACATTGCTGAATGTTACTTGTACATAGGCATCAAGTCCTCCCGTATCCCGACGATATAGGTCCTTTGAAAGCGCTGATTGGATGGGAAGCACTTGTGCATCCCGATCATCCACTGCGTAAACCAGGCCAGGATGGATTGGAGCTCTTCATCGGTATATTATGATCGCTTGTCTTCGACTTAACACTAACGTGTTCCATCCAATTTGTCAGGGATATTTGAGAATGGAGAAGCAAGACTACTCATGTCCTCAGCTCAAATCTCGTACATAAGCTACTACCTGCACGCCATGGGCCTCACAAAGGAACCCATCGGGCTACCTTCAAGTCGATACTTGATTAAACGGGGTGACCTCAAAAGTTGTGCCCCGGACTACTACAAAGACGCCCCCGCTCTCAGGAAATCCATGAAGGTACGCTCTCCCAAACTCTCCCCCATCGTCTTCGCTCAACTAACTGACAAATCGCACGCTGTCAGTCCATAGAAAAAGCCAACAAACGCCTCCGAAGTATGGGCGCCGCAAACGACAGACTCACAGGCCGGCGCATGGACTTCGAGCGAGTGCGATCGTACTGGACAGCCAAGCGCGGTACATGGCTCGCACTCGACTTCGAGAGCTGGGAGCGAGAGAACTCGTTGCTGCTCGAGGTGGGGTGGAGTCTTGTACGGTGGGACGCAGATGGCAAGGAAGTCAATGAACAGGTTCATTTGATTGTGAAGGAGCGCATGCAGTATCAGAATGGGACGTATGTCCAGGGTAATCGGGATGTAAGTCGCGGATTTGTTGTGCCAGTGCGGGCGATGGGTGGGACTCATGAGTGTTTTTGTGTCGGATAGCATTACAATTTTGGACAGAGCGAGCAGGTTCCTAAGAGTGCGATCAAGGACCGAGTTAGGAGCGTTATCGACGAAGCTCGCGCGGCAGGCCCTCTATTTCTCGTCTTCCACGACTCCAGTCAAGACATGAAGTTCGTTTCTTTCATCACACTATCTGATGTCACCTTCTAACTCTACTTAGGACTCTCAACACATCAGAATTAGGAGGCCCACTAACAGGGATATCATACCGACTCCCAGACGAGGCGCCATCGACCGGGACGTTCATCGTCGACACCGTAGACCTCTTCGCAGCTCTCGAGGGTAACTCGAGCGCAAATAAACGAAGCCTCGAGCAGACGTGTAGGCAGCTGCAAGTATCTCCGCTCGAGAACCTGCACAATGCTGGTAACGACGCCCACGTACGTCCATACGATTATCATACATCGCTGTTCCGAATCTCACTGACATCGATGAATCTGTGGTGGTGTGGCATTCTGCAGTACACAATGCTAGCCCTAAAATCAATGGCAAACAGCGGCCCACTAGACTCCCAACGCCAACACCGCTGGCCCTCGTACATCTCTTCCACTGGGCTGGGCGCCGATCTCCCCGGGATAGACGGGAACCCGGACGTGGAAGAGCTCGAGGGTCCGAATGCACGCAACTTGATTTACGAACCTGCGCCCGCTGCTGGTGGCGAGGATGTGGACATGGAGGATGCGTGAGTGGATTGAAAGGAGATTGAATTTGTAGTATCTAGTGTAACATCTGTATTTTATGCCCTTGTATTTTTACTTTTTACGCACCAATATACACCGAGTGCCGCAGCGTGACCACAGCTTGAACCGTCGTGTGTCAAAACCCATAACGTTTCAGGACATTAAGATACATATTAGATATTAGATGGAACAGACCATATAACGCGCTTTTAATATGGAAATCGGATAGGCAAGCATCAAGCATGAACAGCTCGTGCGGGAAATGGGCGACAAACACGAGGCTAATCGTGTAACCCTTATGTCCGAGATCCATCGTATTATTAACTTCGATCGTCCTCTTCCATACGCATGTCCTGAGGCTGAGGCTGTTCCTCGTCGTCTTCGTCTTCGTCATCAGACCGGGTGTCTGTCGCGTTTCGGAAATCCCTGATAGCGCTATTAAAATTCAATTGCGGGGAATGTCAGAGTCGGATATAGCAATGTTGGGCCGAGGAGGAACGAGAGTAACGGTACGCACTTTACGGCGATCTTGAGGATAAAGTGGTAGTACCACCAGAGGTTGAGGAGTTGTAGGAGGAATAGTGGTACGAAGATCTGCCATCTCATCCACCAGACCATCCATACGCCGTCTGCTGGCGCCCACCGCTTGGCAGATTCTCTGGACCAAGGCAAAGTGTGTCGTGTTCAGTTCGAGAAGTGGAGAAGGAGAAGTGGAGAAGTGGTAGAGAAGTAGAAGGACGTACGGTATAAGGTCGAATTGCGTCCATACAGACCAAAGCATGATGATGTTCAGGAAGTGGCGGTAGTATCTGAGAGACCGTCAGTTGTGAGTTGTTAGTGAGTGAGAGGGTAGGGGTTTGTGGGAGGAGACGTACGTCCAGATGGGAAGGAATATGGCGAAAGATACGACTTTTCCTCTCTCGAATTGTAGGTAGTTCAGGAGTTTCGAGAACTAGTGATGAGGCTTCAGCAGTGGTACATTAACGAGGATAAGAAACGACGTTCGTACCCCGAGGAAGGCATCCGGTATGTCCATGCTGATATATACAGCAGTACCGATGCGAGTCAAGTTGATAAGGTAACTCCAGCTAAACCACGCGTTCTTTAGTTATGAACCTCTAACCGGGGATTCTGGAAGACTGAACACACCCGACCAGCCACAACGTGACTATATGATGAGCGACGAGTTCGTTATAGTCTTTCCTCGGTTTCTCCAGCCCAAGAACCAAGACAAGCAGCTGTTGGCACCAATAGGCGGCCTGCATGAGATAATAGCTCTTCTGCTCTGGCTTCATATCCCAATGTGGGTAGTCTACGCAAATGTCAGCTACCGCTGTACTATCTTTCTTTGTACAGCGTTGAGGACTCACCAATCCAGAAATGCTCAGTTTGGTAATACCACGTAGGACCTTGAGACATAATCCTCTGCTCCAGGTCAGCTATTACACCGAGTCATCCTCTCCTAAAACAAATACACTTACCAACCCCCAAAGCCCCGTAAAAGCAAAATACACAACCGCATACCCCTGCTCACCAAACCGATCCAACTTTCCCTCCTTCCTGATGCCATACCACCGTGCCAGAGGCTTGAAGCCCCATATAGTGATAGCCTGTCTTACAAACGACCATACCACGATGTAGAAGGAGACAAAGACTAGGTCGAGGTAGCCTTTTTGGTAACGTGGGTCCTCGGCCGAGGACGTCGGTACTCGATGAGACACGAAGAGTAGTGGTGCGAAGGGGTTTGTTAGGCTGGGTGCGAGAACTTCCCAGGTGGCCCATAGAAAAGCGACGATGGCGAGCAGTTTTAGGGAGGTCGCTGGGTGTTTACGGTGGTAAGAAAGCGTGCAGTGTTATGCGTAAAGGATCAGAGATACATACTGGGAACGACGACCCATCGGAGAGAGGTGATGTCTGTCAAGAATCCCTTCGATTCGGTACTGTAACGAGTACTCCTACCCTTCTTCGCTTTCACTGGCGGGTTTGAAGAAGCCTGAACATCGAGGGGAGTTTGTGGTGCAAGAGCACCAGCAATATGATCGTCAGAGTCTATCCTGAGCGCCTTGTTAATGATCACAACTAACACACGACGAGTTAATTCGACGTACCTTATCACTCCCGGGCGCGGTCTTCTCTTATGCGTAGCATTACCACTTGCCATCGTCAGTCGTTGATATTCAAAAGACGAGAGCGAGGGGAAACTGGCATTCCTTCTTGAACGCACCTACAATTTAAAGGTTTCAAGACCTATCCGCAGTTCCCGTAATACTTGCTTATGCCCTGTCCGACTACCGAGTTGATGGGCCAATGACATGTTGTTCTGTGCCTGATGGGGCGGCCAGGGTATACGTTGTTGAGATGGCTGGGGCAGCTTGAATCTGATGACAGTGCAGTCAGTAAACATGACTCTAAATTCGTATGTCAAGGTTTTCCACGTAACGGGCCGGTGGAGTAAACGATCCTTACTGCGGTGACGATTCGCAGGAGGTTACGACGATCAACTTCCGAAACAGGAATTAAGAAATATCAAATTCCGGGTTCGGCTTACTGATGACGCAATGCTTAAGGCAACCATGAATTCATCTATGGTAGGGTATTAAGTGAGATATGTACGCGGTATTTTATCAAAGCAGTCTGAAGACTAGAATAACAGCCAAACCGGCCCACGCACAGACTGTACAGGTTACACGAGCGTTCAACGTTCGGCACGAGGGTGTGTCGTGGTGCTAATATGCGTTTGTACCGAAACTTGGTTGACTTAATTCTGCTTCTTTTCTGCTACGGGCTCTGATTCTGGTTCATCATCGTCCTCGTCGTCTGATCGCACGTCGGTAGCGCCTCTCGAATCGAACACAGCACTGTTATAAGAATCATTAATGACAGTGCACAGAAATGAATAGAAGTCACTTAAGACGTACCGATATGCTATGCGAATGATAAGGTAATACCAGAATAGATTGAGGAGATGAAGGAGGAAAATGGGCACGAAGATCTGGTACTTCATCCACCAAACCATCCAGACACCATCTTCGGGTGACCAACGCTTGGAGCTTTCTCTGGAAGCGATAGTTTTGTGAGAATAGAGCCTTAGGGTAAACACTGACTACATACGGCATGAGGTCGAATTGGGTCCACACTGACCAAAGCATGACAATGTTCAAATAATGACGGAAATATCTGTAGAGATACTAGATGTGAGTATGGCTAAACCAGGGATGCCGCGCGAGATTGTACGCACGTCCAGATAGGAATGAAGATAGCAAAGGACACGATCTTCCCTCTCTCCATTTGAAGGTAGTTGAGGATTTTAGAGAACTATCGGAGGACATTAGTAACCCCTCATGACAAAAATGCATAAAACCCTGACATACCGCGAGGAAAGTGTCAGGAATGTCCATGCTAAGGTACACAGCATTTCCGATGCGGGTCAAGTTGATAAGGTAGCTCCAGCTAATTCATGAGTGCAAGTAAGTTAGAACGTGTCTTGCCCTTTACGTGAGTATGGAACGCACCCGACCAGCCACAATGTGACTATATGATGAGCTACAAGTTCATTGTAGTCTTTTCTTGGTTTCTCAAGTCCGAGAACCAAGACAAGTAGTTGTTGGACCCAGTATGCGGCTTGCATGAGATAGTACCTCTTCAACTCGGGTTTCATGTCCCAATGTGGGTAATCTGGCAATGTCGTCAATGCATAAGAATGTGAAGCACAGTATCGTCATGTGATGGTTTACCTATCCAGAAATACTCGGTTTGATACCACCAAGTGGGAAGTTGAGACATTATCCTCTATGACACACAATAATTAGTAAAGCCAGTTTTCTAAGACACCCGGGCCGCAGGTACTCACCCAACCCCAGAGTCCCGTGAAAGCAAAATACGCCACAGCATATCCCTGTTCGCCGAAGCGGTCCAGCTTCAGCTCCCTGCGGATGCCAAACCACTTTGCCAGAGGTCTGAGGAACCAGAGGGTTATAGACTGCCGGATAAACGACCAGAAGACAACGTAGAAAGCGATGAACACCAGGTCTAGATAGCCCTTTTGGTACCGTGGGTCTTCAGGTGACGACGTAGGTACTTTGTGCGAGATGAAGAGCAAGGGCTCAAAGGGATTCGGCATGCCTTTTGCGACCAAAGGTGTGAGGATCTCCCAGTTAGACCATAGTAGAACCACAATGACCAACAGTTTCAACGAAGATGCTGGTGACAGTTGAGAGGTTTGCAAGTTTGTCATAGGAGTAGAAACGTACTGGGGACTACAACCCATCGAGTGGAGGTGATATCATCCCAGAACCCTCGCGACTTGGTGTGCGATCCTCCCCCATTCTTCGTAAGAGGCGTGTTAGGATGGTGTGAATCAAGAGGACTACATAATGAGTGACAAGTTCGTCAGTGAACAGGTTACGATAATCCCTAGAGTGGTTTACACACTCACGTCTGAGGTCTGAAGGCACCAGCGAGATGGTGGTCAGGGTCTGTCCTATGTCAGTGGTAAGTTTCTCGGCCAGCCCACGTCTTGGTTGCTCGACATACTCTATCTTTCCCAACGTTCCTGAGCGCGGTCGTCTCTTCTGAAGACTCGGGCTGGCCATGGCTGCTGGACGCCGCAGGAGATGGGGAGAAGGTGACTTGACGTGGCAAAGTGGGAAAAGTCAATCACCGAGACAAGTCGTCTGCGTCCCATCGCGCCTACCGCATCTCGTGAAATCCATCACCATACTTTCGGCTTCCGCACGCATGCACATCTTTACCTCGACCACCACCAGCACGAATCGCATGAAATGTTCTCAACAACCGGATTATTTAGCAAGTTGCCATGCCCAGAGAAAGAAACGTGTAAACGACCAAATTGTCTCTTCAGCCACAGTCCCGACGTGAAGCAGGTTCCCACAGTGCGCGTACCAGTTGGTGCTCCTAAGGCGTCGAGTTCGAAATCTGTGCCGGTTCACTCTCAACCTAGCCCGTCTGGCTCTAAGATCAAGCCTTCTGTGCCCAATACTAGTGTTGTGCCAGCGAAGCGTCCTGGCCAGTTGATGAGCAATGGGGTCGCTGCTGAGCCACCGAGGAAGCTACTTAAAGTAGGCCCAACTTCGAAGCCAGTAGCGCAACCCTCGTCGTCAGTAGGAGCCGTATGTGGCTTTCACTAGTTTCACAATGCATATGTCCTTACTACTCTGAAATATCTCTGCAGGACGGTGTACCTATCCTGCGCGTGAACGCCGCACAGTCGCAAGTGCCTATACCAGTGCGACAGGTATGCTCCCTTTCATTGAATACCGTTGCGGTGTGTGCTTGAACGAATGTCGCATCAGACCATGCTTAAGTCATTATACGAGCATTTCAAAGTACTATATGAACAAATTACCGATAAGAATCCTACACTCGCGGCAGAGCATTCTCTGAAGCAAGAGGAAGAAGTCTATGCCCAAACTACCAAAACTACATATAGACATGTGCGTGTTACAACGTTAAATGTTACACTCAATAATCAAATGACGATTCTAGGCTGTTATCCATTCTATAGCAGCCCTCAAGAAACGTCCTAAACCTGATAGCATTGGCCATCCATCTGTAGGCACAGCAGGCGACATCGCCAAGCGCGAAGAAGAGCAGAAGAAACTGCAATCTTTGCACTTGACAGTCTCACATCTGGAGCCATACGTCCTATCTGAAGAGGAGATGCGAACGTGGGGTTACATTGTTGACATACCTGAAGGGACTGGCGGAGACAAACCTAGTGAAGAGGGATGCATCCAGAAGTGCGACAGGTGTAACCAGCCATTCCAAGTCAAACGGATGGAAGAAGCCGACCAGTGCATCTTCCACTGGGGCAAGCCAGTCACCAGTAAAGCAAATGGCTCGTCTCCTCCTCCTTCATCGCGATTAGCACTGCTAACATCATATGAATATCGACAGGGGAGAAAAGGCGAGTATACCTATGCTGTTCTAGAACGATGGACGAAGAACCTTGTTTCAAGGGCCCGCACGTGTTCTACGAGACCGAGCCGGAAAATCTGCACCGGAGACACGCGTTCTCATATACCCGCGCTGCGGATGATCCCATGTACGCCGAGAAACGTGCCTTGGACATCGTCGCACTCGACTGTGAGATGATATACACCACCGGTGGTATGCGAGTTGCCCGTGTGTCAGTAGTCGACGGCGCCGGTAAAGAAGTCTTCGATGAACTCGTCCGTATGGACGAAGGCGTGGAAGTCATGTAGGTCTCATGAGCACATACCACCTGTCTTCCAGAAAAGCACCATTCTTATATTCGTTCGATTACACACAGTGACTTCAACACACGCTTTTCTGGAATAACACCGGAATCTTATGCCACCGCCGTGCTCCCACTTACTTCTATACGGCAATCCCTGGACCTACTGATCAACTCAAACACGATCATCATCGGGCACGCACTCGATAATGACTTGAAGACTCTGCGGATGGTTCACCATCGATGTGTGGACACTGTTGCTATGTTTCCCCACCATCTTGGACCCCCGTATCGTAAAGCTCTAAGACATCTGTACGTCTGCATACGCTATCTGGGGGGACCACACTGACACTTGTGTGCGATTGCAGAGCCAAGGAACATCTTGGTAGAACGATACAAGCTGGGGGTGCTGCTGGTCACAGCTCTATCGAAGATTCCGTAGCCACGCTGGACCTCGTAAGATGGCATGTTCTTAACGGTCCGAAGCCGAAGCCAAAACCGAAGCCTGTACAACCGCAAGAGCCAATTATAATTTCCGACTAGCTTGCAGGTTCTCTCACTGGATTATCGTTGCTTTCATCTTGCTTTTGCGTGCTCTCGCTTCATATATCATGTAAAATATCTCCCTTGGTCTCCGGATAGACGTCTAGTATACAGTGAGCAGCAAAAACAAAGGATAGAACACGTAAATAACAACAGAGTAGACTGTGATTTACATATCACGCATAGGAAGAAGGACCCGGTGGCCTGACCCCTCGACTGGTCAATGCGCTGATACCAGCAGCTGTGTTACATGGATTGATCAGTTCGGAGGTTGTTTGGAATGAGATCTGTGCATAGCTGACCTGCACTGCCTAAACGAGCAAGGGTGTCTTCGCTGTTCTCTTGCTCTTCTACACTATCTGACTGCGTGACCTGTTCAAGCATAAGCCCATGTTTTCGGTATAATGAGACGGAGCTACTTACAACGCGCAGTACTGACTTCTTTGACGACTCTTGCAGCTCACCGGCGATAATCAACTCGTCCAGGATCTGCGCATGGCTTAGTATTGTGTACGCGCATAATGGCAGACCACTCACAGCAAAAGCCTTCTGGAAGTTGAATATACTGTCGTATTGTAATCAGTGCTGCTCTCTACCTTGTTGATTTGGGCGGTGCTCACAGGTCAAGCTCACAAACCTGAGAAACCCCGTTAGCTCGTGCTTTAGAGACAGACAACGAAGCACTCACATTGCCAAAGTACCTGTCAAGCACCTCCACATATCTGTGTATAATCTCCAGAGTGATTAACTCGTTGTCCTGTGAACCGACTCCGCAGACGAAGAACAAGGAGGCATAACGCCTGTATACGACTTTGGTATCTGTGTAATGGGATTCAAGCCCATACTCAATAACTAGTCACAATAATAATACAAAACACTACGCACCCTTGTATTCCAAGAAGTTACACATACGTGTGCGACGTGCCAGAACCAGCTGAGTAACGTCCTTCACGATCTTCGCCTTCTGCTTCTGCGGCATCGTCTGGAACCATTTCGCAAGACGGACTTTGCCTATACAGCATCATTTGTGAGTACCCATACTTTGCAATGCGAAAGGTGAATCGCGCACCTTGTCGGGACACCAGCAGGATGTAGTTGATCATTGCGGTAGTGGTTAGGGATTGGTGCAGTGGTTACTTCGGTGATGTTACACAAGCCCGACGTCGGTGCGCCCTACTCACGGTTTCGAACTCCGCGGCTCAAGCGCTCATGGCCGCCGCGTTACGTCACGTCACACGTCTGCTAATTAGCAGCAGCTGCGGGTGTCGACGCGCAATTGCAAGTTCCCACTTGACCTTCAGGTTCGCTACAGGTAGGTTTATGGGTAATAAAATGCAACGCACAAAACATAATGTCGTATTCAACATGTTTCTGACTAGAGAATAGTGCAGGCAGATACCCTAAGCGGAGCAGCCCGAACATGGCGACCGACTCATCGAAAATCCCCTTGCCAGCTTACCTCAAGATGCTCACAAGTAACAATATACCAGCAGCGAAAGCTATGACTATCGCAGGCAAAATGTAGGTGAGGATCAATTTCCATCATGCAGACTAACTCTGATCGCAACGTGCCCTCCTGCTAGATACAAGACGTGCAATACGTCAATTGCATTGGCTGAGTTGACGGACTTCAAACTGCAAGACGCAGGCATCACCAGCGCGGAAGAGCGTAAACTTGTATTGAATGCTGTCAGAAAAGCAGGGTACAAATCTAGCACCCCTACTAAACCGTCTGCTTCGGCGCGACGTGCTGCTACGGGAAGTACTCAGGCTGCCAGTCCATCCCAGGCTGGAAGCAGCAAGTCTGCCAGTGTGTCGGTGAGTGTATGGAAGATGTCTCATCATTTACATAAATTGAATGTATCTGTCCTCATGTTTTTACTACCATCATCCGTAGGGCTCCAGCAAGCATGTCAGTGCCGCTGATGAGGGGAAAGCCAAGCGTAAGCGCAAGCGAGACGACGAACGCAATGAGTTTTTGCCTGATCGACCTCCGGATGAACTGGAAGAGCAGACGTACGGCAGCCTCGAGTTCAACGAAGTACTCGACGAAGTGGTGAGTAGGGTCCTCGAATCATGCAATTCTACCCGCTATAGTAGTCAAACGCGGGTCTACTGCGACCAAACCTTGGCCGCACCGAGTACACCGCTGTAATCCATCGTTTCAGACGCGGAAGGGGGCGGTTTTCTGCACTGACATCAGGAATTGTATTGACCCACCTCCCTCTCAACAAAATGCCACTTCAGCGCGCTGATCCATGACTTTCGTAGGTCCTACAAACCAAACATGCTGTCGTAAATCGAGCAGCGATCATGACAGCATGGTCCTTTATTGTCGCAGAGCGTCTTGGCTTCAGTCGCGAAGAAGCCCTGAGCATAGGTGAGCATAGGTCCCCCCTCACAGGTCTGCACTGCCTTCAGGCTGGAATGCGATGCTCATTGCCAATCCTCTCGCCTGAGTACTCACGCCACACTCATAACAGCATCAGTTTACACGGAAATGAATGCAATATCCAAAGGAGTTTCGATCGGTATATACTCTGAGGACAAGAAGAACGGCGTGGAGGCTAGCAAAGACGGCTCGCAACCGTACGTCGACCTCATGGGCAGAAGGTACGTACCACTCCTCGACCTCCCGCCGCCACAACCCCTTCTAGCAGTCGTCTTGCGTTGTCTCGTATATCGATCTGATGCTCTACTTCAAAACGCTGTACCACTGCCCTTCTCCTCGCTTTGACCATTACAAATTCCCAGAGTGTACGTAACTCCCCCCTAATATCAAGTTTGTTACCGTCCTGATGCTCATTGCTTCTCTCAATTCCCGTTGGTACCCTCGCGCTTCTTCATTAATGTCTCGTAGACCCCTCTTCCAGACGCAAAACGAAAGTTGGCGGGCACTCTCTTCGAACGCGCCCGTCTCGCCAGCTTCAGGATTCTCATACATCGCTCGCTCCTTGCGACAGACCGCACCATTCATCGTAGGTGCGCTGCGCCTCCTCGCAGAGTCATACACGCCGGAGGAGCTGAACAAGCACGGATTTTCGCTGTATACCGAGTTTCGCCCTGACGTGACGGGGTGGGGCGGTCGGGCAGAGGTGCGGTGTGAGAAGATCCTGAGTTTACGAAAGGGGCAAAGTAACGGGTTGAGGTTACCCCAACGACATACACCGTCAGAGGGAAATGACGCGAAAGACCTGGGCCACGAAGGTTCTGGCAAATCGCCGTTGGTCAAGTTCGAAGAAGATGCAGATAAGATAGAACAAAGCCTGCGTGTACCCGATACAGATGCCGCAGCAGAACCAGATACAAAGAAGCCTCGGACGATGACGCTGGAGGAATACGAAGCAGCTCTTGACGAAGATGATACATTTGCTGATGTTAATTTAGATTTCCCAGAACTCGAGAATGTTACATGATACTGTTTCACAATGAAGACCACTTACTTGTGCACCAAGAATGCCATGATATACTGGACTGCGCATTACTTCACGCCCTGCGAACCCTGATGCGAAATAATTATCTAAAGTAACATTGAGTATCTACATCACAACCGCAGCCAAACCAACGCAAATGGTCTAGATTATGACTATCAGACAACCTGTGGTATAATGTATCCGAGGTAGAGTCCTTCACCCTTCTACTCGCATACTGTCAGTTATGGATGGTGAGATCCATCTCCAACTTATGCGCCGAGCTTTTTGATGATGGCAGAGGTGAAGTCAGAAGTGGTCGCAGCACCTACAATGATCCCGCTTAGTATATGGCGAGCTGACCCAAACAAACCGGATACGCACCTCCCATATCAGCAGTGCGAACCTCACCGCTGTTGATGACATCGAAAGTTGCGCTGGCGATGCTGTTAGCGAGGTTGTCGAGGCTATTTAGCGATATAGTCAGCATAGGCTAAGGTATAACTATGAGTACTGTGACGAACCCAAGGTGTCTCAACATCATCGTTGAAGACAAGATCATGGCAGCGGGGTTGGCACGGTTAGTGCCCATGATATCCTGAGCGACGTGACGGCATCCAGGCTCGAAGAGAGCGTATTCCTGTCGAGTGATATATCGCTAAGCAGAGGTACATCTTGGATAGAGCTGACAGACTTACTCGTCCGACATTGCAACCGGGGACGATACCGGGACCACCGACGAGGGCAGCACCGATGTTTGAGACGATGGCACCGTACAAGTTGGGCATGACCATGACATCGAACTGTCCAGGACGAGCGACAAGCTGCATGGAACTAATAGCACCGTGCGTTAGAGAGCTGTGAATGTAGTACCAGGAGTCGTTACTCACGTGTTATCGACAATCATGTCGTTGTACTCAATTCCAGTGCCCTTGTACTCCTCTGCAACCCGACGGAAGGTGTTGAGGAAGAGACCGTCACCGAGCTTCATGATGTTGGCCTTGTGGACGCAAGTAACTTTCTGCAAAACGTGTTCAATAGCCCGAAAAAAGAAGAGACCACAAATTCAGGTTTACCTTGCGGTCGTTCTTCAAGGCAAAGTCGAAAGCAAAACGAATAATACGCTCGGCCTTGGCACGGGTGGAGACCTTCAAGCTCTCAACGACACCAGGGAAACTCTGGTGCTCAAGACCGGAGTATTCACCCTCAGTGTTCTCACGGATGATAGCAAAGTCGACGTTGCTGTGGCGAGTGGGGAATCCGGGAAGAGACTTGCAAAGAACGACAGAGGCGTAGATGTCAAGCTGTTGACGCATGGCGACGTTCCATGATACGTGTCCGGACTGGGAGATCGGGGTGAAGAGAATACCTATGGAAAAGGGGTAAGAGAGAAGAAGAAGCACATTCATTCGCGTACTTACCCTTGAGACCAACTCGGTTTCTCCTCAAGCTCTCAAGTGCCTGCTTGAAGAGCTCCTCGCCTTCGGACGACACGCCCGAAACGTTGTACTGCTCCCACTCGATGGGGGCATTCACGTATTCGAAGATATCCTTCACGGACTGCGTGATTTCGTTACCGATACCATCTCCAGGAATGAGGGTAACCTATACAGGAGAGAAACGCGTCTGAATATACGGTTTGTCAAGAGGTGGCAAAGGTGGGGCGCACAGTGTAGACACCGCCATACTTCTTGGTAGGGAGCTATTTTATTGCTTATAAGTACATAAAACAATGCCATTCGACTTTGAGGTGAACGTACCGATGCAGACGCAGCCTTAGGGAAACCAGCTGAGAGAGTGGTAGCGGTTCTCTGTGCCAAGCAGTCAAAATGTATGTCAAATTCGGTTAGAGAGACGTGTCGCGTAAAGAGAGCTACTGACTGCGTGGAGGGCGGGGCGCACGGCGGAGGCGAGAACGTTGCGAATCATGGCGAGCTAGACGTGGCAGACGACGAGGAGAGAGTTGGACACAAAGTCTCGAAAAATACTTAAGAGGTGAAGGAGAAACACGGAAGAGCCGATGCGTCATTTGCCCTGTGAGACCGACATCAATCCCCCACGTGTTTATCGCGCGAGCGTATGATTGGCGCTGTCACTTTTGTCGGACCAGTTCGCCTCTTGATTTGATCAAAACTGGGGCGGACTGATACTTAGGTCTGCCTCTCCGTTCTGTCTGTCGTGTCTCAGCCTCCGGGTTCGGTCCTTTCTCCTCCCTAAAATTATTTAGAGCTTGGGTGAATAACCCTCGCTCGTCCTCTCTTTTGGCCGCCGATTATAGACAGGTTGGACGATATTATACCCTACAGGATGGACGCAGGCATAGACACCGAGACCGTGGCAGGAATGGAGAAGAAACAGGCAGTGAAGGACGTCTCAGAGATCTACGTACCTCGACCTTCGCGTTCATTGACCTACTGGCTTGTCCTGTTCTTCGCCGTTGCGCCCATCTGGTCTCTGGTTCCTCTTTCGTGGGCATACGTGGTATATATTCTTCGCACAGGCAAGGTATGGACGTTGGGGTGGAAAGGTTACATAGCGTTTAGTTGGGCACTTGCAGAAGTAAGGATATCTTTTCTATATTATGAACATTAATCTCACTCATTGTTGCCATCCGTAGGTCTTCTTTAGTGTCTACCACTGGCAGCTCGCTAGATTCGTCAGTGGTCCATGTACCCGTGGGTCAGGGAACCTGGTTGAATTACAAGCCGCGTTCAAGCGCATCTTACAGTCCGGACTCGCCTGCCTTCCAGAGTACGGATACGATGACGAAGACGTAGGCCGACCTGGTAGTCCCGAGGAAGAGATTGTCGCACTTCACCCCGAAGACCCGCGCGCAATTGACTTCAGGAATTACCTGCGGACATGGTTCAACAGGTCTACTTGGTCAGACATTCGGAAGCACCAAATGTACCAGTGGTTGCACTGGGCTATCTTCAACGCCTCCTTCGAAGGCTTAGAACACCTCTCCGATGCTAGGAAAGTGCTGCTCGAAGAATGCATGGAGCTGATAGAGCGACGCGCTGGTGTACAGATCCCCGACGGCTCTAACCCCTCTGCTAAACCCATGACGCTCACTCTGGATCCAGTCAATGTCATTGGCAGACCGTTCATCTGGTACTTGGGTGTCGCGCTGAGCAACACGTACCAGCGTCGTCACTTCAAGAACTGGTGGGGATGCACCTTTGGCACACACGACGGTTTAGAGTGAGTACTGGCGTTCACAGATAATCACGCCAAGGATCGTCGGTTTACTGATTGATATGCATTGTCAGTTATCTTCTACGCGTCCCGCGTAACGCGAAACATGACGCTCGTCCGATTGTCTTCCTCCACGGGCTCGGACTGGGTCTGACACAGTACAAGATCTTCCTTTCGTCTCTTCTCAAAGCAGTTCCGGACCGTCCGGTTCTCGTTCCTCTTCAGCCCCATGTCAGCCAGGAGATTTTCCATCCGAAGTATCTTCGGCCGATGGGCAGGCACGAAAGCGCGAACGCACTCGCGGGTCTTCTCGTTGAACTCGGATGGGTAGACCAACCGACCGACGAGTCCGAACCGGAAGATAGCACGAGGATCAAGAAACCTGGTGTGACCGTGGTCAGCCACTCGAAGTAAGCATAACCATTCTGAACTGTACCGCGCATGACATGTGTGACTGACCGTATCATTCTAGTGGTTCTTTCTTGCATGCTTGGTTATTGAAGGAGCATCCTAGAATGGTTGCTCGTTCATGCTTCGTGGACCCAGTCACATTCTGCTCATGGGAAGGAGGTACGTCGCCTGTTCCTTCCAGTCATCACTTCAACAGCGAGTGACAATCACACTCTCGCAGATCTTTGCTACAACTTCGTCTACCGACCAGCTTCATCTGTAAGTCACTGACAAGAACATCACTGTATTACATTAGAATCTCATACAAGCCAAACAGGGTTTGGAACTTGTGATGAAGTTCTTCGTCGGGACTGAACTCGGCGTTGCCAATTTCCTGCAGCGTCACTTTGACTGGAATGCCAATGCGCTGTGGTACGAGCAAATACCAAACGCTAGGGATCCTCATAGAACAAGATTCTTCCTCGGCGGCAAGGACGCTATCGTAGATGCTGGTGTCAGTAGCGATTCCTTCTTTTCCGTTACTCGCGTGCTAAACCCATCATATAGCGGGTGAAGCGATACCTCACTTCCCATGGCGTCCGTGATGGACTGTGGTTCGACCCTGATGGCCACCACGGTCAAGCATTGTTGTCTGGTGGCAAAGGACACACGGAGATCCTTCGATGGCTCGCTGAGAAACAGAAGTGATCGCGACAGACTCGAGATAGAAACGCATAACGATAGATTGTACATTTGGGTATTACGTCCGGCTCCTCGCATGCTTCGCTTTCCTTCGGTACATAGCGCTATATACCAGCACTCACTGCTATTTATGACCGATGCTACACACAGTACCATACCTGCCTGACGATGTAATTGCCCCATATATGTTATACCAGCCATAGTTTTATCTGCCACCATTACGGTGTCCACCTTGGGATCAGCGATCACACATCACGCACATCTATCATGGGAGAGTAGAGTTCACTTCTTCGATGTGTGTTGTTTGAATATACAAGAAGGCGTTGATACATGATAGATACACATTGTTCTTTTGATCCTCGCGAGCATTCGCGAATTGCACCTTCCACATTTTATGAGATGGTTCGCAGGCGAATCCGAACAGCGTTTGCATGAGCTCCGAGACCCTCGCAGTCCGCTAACGTCGCAACAACTGGTCCAAGCTTCTTCAAGCCGTCTGCTGTCACCTCCTGGGATGTAATGTGCTTTTGGAACGACTGGGTGTTAACGCCACTGAATTGCCTTGCGTAGCCATTCGTGGGGAGTGTGTGGTTCGTGCCTGATGCGTAGTCTCCGCAACTGGAAACAGACTGTGAGTAACATATTAGAACAGTGAAAGAAGCACTCCATTTACCTCTCCGGTGAGTACGGTCCAACAAACACACTTCCCGCGTTCTGTACCTGCGCGACAGCTCCTGGGGCATCCTTCAAGTGTAAGATCAAATGCTCGGGTGCATAGTCGTTCGAGAACGCCACGCCCTCTTCGACAGACGACGTCTTCACGATGATACTCTTTCCGACCGACTCCCGCATAATATCGACACGAGGCAAAGCACGGGCTTGTTTATCGACTTCGTCCTCAATAGCCGCTATTGTGCTGTCTGGCAAACCGACGGTGACTAGGACTACCTGGGAATCGACACCATGCTCGGCTTGAGACAGAAGATCGGCAGCAACGAATGCAGGATCGCATGTCTCGTCCGCAATGACCTGAAAGACAAAGGTAAGCCATCCAAATAACGCTTCAGGTAAGCAATATGTCACATACAAGCACTTCGGAAGGACCCGCTGGCATGTCAATAGAGACCAGAGCGTCGGTGTCGTTCTGTACCAGCATCTTGGCGGCAGTCACCCACTGATTACCCGGACCAAAGATCTTGTCGACCTTTGGCACTGTCTCTGTCCCGTAAGCCAAAGCAGCGACAGCTTGTGCGCCACCAGCCCTCAAAATCGCACTGGCTCCGACGAGCCTAGCCACATACATAACTTCAGGACTGATACTGCCATCAGGGCGAGGGGGCGTGGCGAGTACAATTTCTTTGCAGCCAGCAACTTGCGCCGGAACACCGAGCATCAGCGCAGTAGAGGGAAGAATGGCCGTTCCTCCTGGTACGTATAGGCCGACGCGAGCTATTGGCCGAGAGAAACGCGAGCAAACGACGCCGGGCATCGTCTCGACTCTAAGCGTTACGCCATCATCCTGAGCGGCGTGGAACTTCTTGACATTGGCGTAGGCTATGTCTATCGCCTCACGAACGGCGGGGTCTAGTTCGTCGGCAGTGGGTTCGGGGAATGGTGCGCGTAAGATGGGAGTGTCCTTCAGCACAGTGCAGCTATCGAATTTTGCAACAAGGCCAAGCAAGGCCTCATCACCACCCTGGCGCACTGCGTCGACGATAGGTTTCACTTTTGCGATCATAGCGTCGGAGTTGAGGACTGGTCGCTTGAGTAGAGCGGCACGCTCAACGGGGCTCGCATCTGCTAGGGTGTAAGTTCGCATACGGATGGGGGCATTAGGGTCGAAAGCAGCCTTTGCGGGAGCGGCAGGTTGCGGCGCAGGCTTAGCGGTGGAGGATGATGCCTCTGCGTTTACCCACTGAGGCTTCGCGTTACCAGCCCTTCGAGTGACTTTCTTCGCCTTCTGGTCCAATGATCTTTCAATGTCGGCAATAGTGACACCAGCAGCGGTGCACTTGGTGAGCGCGAAGTAGATGAGATCAGCCGCCTCGAAGGCCACATCCTCCTTCGTCTCTGCACGACAGAGTTCGTCCGCTTCCTCCATGATTTTGGCACGCAGGAGGGCGGAGTCGTTAAACAACCTCTTGGTGTAAGATCCTTCTGGCGCAGACACAAAACGTGCCTGCAAAGTGCGCTGGAGGGCAGCCAACCCTTGAGACTGTCCGAAACACGACGCCCTTTCCAAGTGACAGAAGCCCGATCCGTGCTGAACGACATCGAATTCGAGCGCGTCCAAATCGCAGTCGACGCGAATGGCGACGACATCCTGAGTTGCTCCGGAGGTTTCGCCTTTACGCCAAAGACCGTGCTTGCGTGACTGGTACACGCCTTTTCCGGTGAGGATGCTCTCCTTGACGGAAGCCACAGAGGAATAAACCAAGCCCAGCGAGCGGTTCTCCTCTGTCACAACCGTAGGGAATAGGCCGTCAGGTCTATCAGACACCAGCGGCGCAACAAACGCATCTGCGACGTTGAGCTTCGTGCCCGACGTCTGCTCAAGCGTGAGCAAAGAGCTAGGGATAATCGGGATCGTCCCCGCCTTCCTGAGTTCCCGAATCGTAGCGACCGACGGCGGGTTCGAGGCATCTGTGAGCCACACATGGACAGACGCACCGGCGAAGAACCGCGTGAAGGATGCGACAAAGTCTGGGTCGACGCTGGGAGCCTTGAGAACGATGCCAGAAACCCCCGTGCGAATCCTATCCGAGACCGCACTGACGTTCCCTACGTCGAGAAGAACGAGGATGCGCTCCTTCGGGATGACTCCTACTACTTCGTTAGCCCATGCCAGTGGAATGATGACCTTCTCTGCGCCTTTATCCAAGATGTTGACTATGTCGTCGAGATTGCAGGAGGTGTCATGGTCGAGCAATGAGTAGTGCGCGAGCCCATGGTCACTTTTGGCGAATACGGTGGGGATGATGACGGGACCTAGTCTGCGCACGCTGGCGACGAATGCGTCGTCGACGTCGCCGTCGAGGAGCGGGATGAAGACGGACATGGCGAGCAGAGAGCAAGAGAGTGTCGAGGCATGATCGACGCTGTGAAAACTTGTATCTAATCGAAGCGCGAATGACTCCTTCGCTGATCAGACTCTCATGGGCGACTCAGATCTAGGCACTGATCAGACGGGCACTGCAGGACACGAACCCGGTTAGAATAAGTGGGAAATCCGCTGAGAAATCAGTCGGGAGGCCGTGCATACGAAGCGGGAAATCCACTGATTTCAGCCCACCGGGAAACCACTGATAGCGCTCATTTTTTGGGTTGTGACAAGTGGGTTTTCC